>CAIGQQ010000001.1:13693260-13705922 GCA_903798035.1 Danio albolineatus
TATATATATATATATATATATATATATATATCACCAACTCCTTGACATTGTCAGTTTAGTTGTCAGTAACATTTAGCAACCACAATTTAGCCTAACAAATAACATTAAACTTCAAAATCCAACAAATTAAATTGACAGATAATGTTATAATAACAATTTTTAGCACTTTTATTTTAGTAAAGTGAAATGTTCAGTACAAAGCAGTTCCCTTGTGCCATTCAGATGAAAAGAACATTTTGTGAGCTGGCCAAGGCCTGCAAAAATCCAGCATGAGTAGTTTTAACTTTCTACAAAAATCAATCATTTCCAAAACATCAATTATTATACATTTTGCCAATATTATTTAATATGCTGTCATAACTGCTTAGTTTTGGTCTCTTGTGAACCCACAGGGAAAGCACAGTCAGTCGATTCAGCCATTAGCCATGTTAGCTATTAGCCAAACCATGCAAGAAACACTTTTCAATCAATCCTGTAGCTGTTTTCAGTTGCAAATAATCTACTTTAATATTCTCTGAAGTCTCACATACTTTTGCTAAGTAATTTTCCATCAGAGAGAGCTGCATTTTCATAGAATATGAGGACGTACTAAGAGGGGCAATCTGTGCAGATTGATCTGTACTTGAATCTTTCATCTCCACAGTACCTGATTAAATAAAGTCAGATTCAATCAGAGTGCCAGAACAGTTGGATGATTTAGTGCCGTGAAGCACAGGCATGCTATATTCGCAGGGTCTGGTAAGGTTTAATAAGTATCTGTGTGCCAGCCTGAGTCAAAACAGTCATTATAGAGTTCACAAGTGTTTTGCTTTGACTACAGTTCCATTTGCACCACACACAGTCACTCCTGAACATGTGAACAAGCGTGAAAATGTTAGATATAGAAACCCCAGTCATTCACCTCCACTATCAATCTAGAAATATAGGCATCAAAACATCCTGTCCACCTACATATAGGAGGAATTACTGATGTGGGCCTGTACAAAAACATGCAAACATCTGAGTCAGTGGATTTGTACTAACAAGTTTGTAGATAAATGTGTGGATAAATGTAAAAACATGCCAAATTAACCTCCTGAGACCCAAAAGAAAAAAAATGTGTCTTTTTTTTGTTGTTTTTTTGTGTGATTTTCTACATCCTTTGGGTTAAAAAAAAATCTACAATTTAGAGTTTTTACGTTTTGTTTTTATTTTTAATTTTACAGCATGTCCACTGTAGTGGACCACAGGACCATCAAAACTGTTCAGGATATCGCTGTAAAAAGATATTAATCCAACATTAATGTAACAAAAACAAAACAAAATTATCGAAATTCAGGAACAGTTTAGTCTGAAGGAGAGCTGAAATAAAAAAAAAAACTCTACAAAAAACAATTTAAACCTTCTGCTGTTTCTTCCTCTTCTTAAACAAATTCTTGTATGTTACATTCAAATTCATCCTCATCTGACAGCTCTAAGTCAGAGTCTCCCTCAGCTATTTTATAAAGAATCCTCTCTGCTTCAGATCCGCCTCCTACAACACAATCATAAATTACATTAAGATGGTCCTGGTGTCCACTATAGTTGACATTTAAAAAAGGATGATATTTTGAAACACAAACAATTTAACAGTTTTGAGAGATAAATGTATTGTTCCTGACACTTTACTAAACAATTAAAAATAAAATTTAAAAATAAAATAAAATTTTTATAATAATAGTAAAAAAAAAATGATGCAGTGTAAAAAGTGGTTCCTAGCACGCCAGCCAATCAAATGACATATCACTAGAAAGCCCAGGATGTCCTCTGCACAGTACAACTTGTCAGAATAGCTCAAAAAATTCAAAGAACATTCATGAAAACACAAGGTCCACTATAAAGGACACAAGTCAATGGGCGGGGTCTCAGGAGTCTCAGGAATATCACAGTGTTTATAAATGTCATTGTGGAAAATAAGTGTTAAAATAAGTCAAAATAAATACTGTGTGTATTATGCATGCTTTCTTTTTTAATAAATACATAAACACAAAGCAAAAATAGAAAATAGCAGGTCCAAAATGAACACTACATGCTATCACACAAATTAGTTTTTTTGGATTTTCCTTATCGGTCCCTGCACTGTACAAAACAATTACAGGGCTCAACTTTAAGGACTGCCCGATGGCCTGGAGCCAGTGTGCAAGATGTTCAGGACAGTAGACAAGATCGAGCTAGTGCTGCCTTGTCACTAAAGTCAAATTTGCCTGCAACTATTTGTCATTTGCATGCAGAATTGAGAGAAAGTTTGTACTTTTAACCCTTTAAATGCTTTCTTCTCTGTGATGTCGTAAAACCCATATTGCCTTTCGGTTCCTCTTATGTGATTGGATGTTGTGAAGACGTTATTTTTTACCGTAACCTAACAACCAGTACAGCGAAGAGGTGGTAGCATCAAATTATGAGGCTAAAAGAAAATGTCTGTTTCTAACGTTTCTAAAAAGCCACCTTTTGTTAAATAATTTAGAACTGCCATAAAATACCTGCATATTTTCCATACTGCTCTTTTTATTTGCTCAACACTTTAAATTTTGCTCATTATACATTTAAATATTACAATTTCAGACCTGCAGATGTTATTTTTGACACATTATTTAAAATATGTGGTTAAAAAAAACTGCTATTTGCTGTTGTTGTTGTTTTTTGGTGGGGTCAGTAAACATTTTGTCAGAGCAAGTAAACATCTTAACCATTGTTTGAAAAAAATCCTAAGAGTTGAACCCTGAATTAGTAACCTTACCTTAAAAAAGTGAGTAAACCTGTCGCATTAAAAGTGACAAGACTTTGAGGAAACTCATAAGATGGAACTGTTAAGTTGACTTAATTTTTATAACTAAGCACATAGTTAATTTACGTAATCATTTTAGGTCAACTTAATTTTAAGTTATGTCACTTATTCACTAAAATCAATCTCTTTTTTTGTGTGTATAACCTTTACAACTGTGAACATCCAGACCAAAACAGGAAAAAATAAATCCATTTGAGAGTCACATGAGAAGTGAAATGGGTTTAAGGACTTTTCTGCTCTATTTCTCAGCAGAAAACCATTCGTTTTAATGCTTTCCAGAACAATGTGTGTCAGAAATGCAGGATGTATCATATGCGCCCCATGAAATGCTCAAGAGTATTAGAGCAGGGAACGAAAACAGTGAGAACAGAATAAATTTCCGAGCTTCATAAGGAGTCTCCAGGGCTCTCCTCATCTTCAGAGTCGAAGGAAATCCCATGTTAAACTTGCGCTGCGTGATTGGGAGCAAACAGACAAACATCCACCCGGTGCTTGCGTTTTCCGTGTTTGCTCCCAGTAGAAGAGAAAAACTACAACGCTCCAAAAAAAGAACATAAAACCCAAACAAACAGCGACACTCCCTCATCTGTCACCAAAACAGTGGCTTTGAGACATGTGGTGAGGACTCCGCCGGGGGAAACAGGCCTCTTCTTGTTTTCCACCCGTCTAATCTCTGCAAGCCTCATCGCTTTCCAGAGCGTTTTGATGTTGAGATAAGGGCACATCTGCACCTCTGGAAACCTTAAACCTTCTTCCTCTGCAAACACACCAGGGATTGTCAGTAGCTCACGCTGAAGATTAAAGAAAGATTATTGAGGGTCAGAGGTTGGATAAACGTTTCACTGCGGCTGATCGTGTTGAAAATACATTGTGACACCTTCAAAGGGGGTTAACCTTACGACTGTAAATATGCCAGGTATCTGCCACTGTACAAACCAGCAGCCATAAAACACTTCGCATGAGCTGTTTGTGTCTGAGACCGATAAGGAGGTGCTGCAATTTGTCTTTTTGGGGAAAATTAATACACGCTGTTATGCTATAAAAGAACCCTCAAGACAAAATCTCTGCAATGTCCAGAGGAATAACATCCATTTTCTAGTTGTAGTTCTGTTGAGGTTGAAAACACATTACAGTGAGTAAATGTTTTAAGAATCAGCTTTGATATATGCGTTTCATTTGGTTCATGATAAGATTTGCACTTCATACGTTCTTTTTATGTGTTAAAAAGGATAAGCTACCACGTACTGATAAGCGTTCTTTATTTACGAGAAAGTCTGCTTTGCTCAAACAAATAAAACAAATTTAACAAAGTAGTTCCACTGTTTAATACTAAGGAAGCACAATGGACAGTATTACTAAGCAGTTGTCAAACAAATTATATTAGTGTTTCACTATACACTCATCGGCCACTTTATTGGGTACACCTTACTAATACCGGGTTGGACCCCCTTTTGCCTTCAGAACTGCCTTAATCATTTGTGGCATAGATTCAACAAGTTACTGGAAATATTTAATATAAATATAAACCTCAGAGATTCTGGTCCATATTGACATGAGAGCATCACGCAGTTGCTGCAGATCTGTCGACTGCACATCTATGATGTGAATCATCCCAAAGGTGTTCTATTGGATTGAGATCTGGAGACTCTGGAGGCCATATGAGTACAGTGAACTCATTGTCATATTCAAGAAACAAGTCTGAGATGATTCGCGCTTTATGACATGGCACGTTATCCTGCTGGAAGTAGCCATCAGAAGATGGGTACACTGTAGTCATAAAGGGATGGGCATGGTCAGCAACAATACTTAGGTAGGCTTTGGCATTGACACTATGCTCAACTGGTACTATGGGCCCAAAGTGTGCCAAGAAAATATCTCCCACACCATTACACCATCACCACCAGCTTGAACCTTTGATACGAGGCCTATAAAGTAGTATTCAATATTGGACGCAGCTATAGATACTCTCTCTCTATTAACCGCATTAGTCAATTAAAAACACGTGGTACACAAAATGTTTGGTGATTAAACTAAAATTAGTTACTAAATTTAGTTTGTTAAAGTTTACTACAGTGACTTGAATATCACTTTAACATAATACCTAAAAAAGATGACATTACTAAAACACTGAGAGCCCTGAGGTTAGACAGGGAAAAGCTTATATTAATAGCATGGCTATTTTTATATGTTATGATAACATAACAGCTTAGAACTGCTAAGTCTGCATAACGACTTATTTTAACTGCAGCATATATTCATGGAAAGCGCCTGGTAACCTCACCTCATTCATGCTTCTTTCATTTCTCCCTAATGCATCCATGTCATCCCAACCTCCTCCGTTCTACCAGACAAACCTGGCGTCCTGCTGGGATCTTTCATACATGCTCCAGATAAGTCAAAGACGCTCGAGTGATGAGAACATGAGCAGAAAAAAATGGTGAGATTGGAGAGAAACAGGGAAAAGAAAATAGTGACCTCAAATGCAGATTAATTGATCATTAGGATTCAGTGTGAAATCTTCTTGAATTAAATTAAACTCGACATGACAGTTTTTTTTACATTTCTTTAAATCTCTTTTTGATTAAATAAAATCCATCTCAACGTGATGTTTAAAGAAATACTGATTTGAAAGAAAAAGCATCAATATCAATACTGAAGCGCTCCAGACAGCTGAATTATTTAGTCAGTTCATGACTAAATTCATGAATCCATCGCTTCAGTTGAATCCAGTGTATCTGAACACACACACACACACATAAATTCCAATGGAAGGCAGCTGTTCACAACTTTGACCTCTAAAATATAATGTAAGTAAAGAATAAAAGGCCTGCTGAATGAATGATAACTGTAAGGCTAGTATTCACACCAATGTATGACAACATGTGCTTCAGACTTGTTATCTAACTGTAGGATTTATTCATTTCGTTCATTTTCCTTCGGCTTAGTCCCTTTTATATCAGGGGTCACCACAGCCGAATGAACCGTCAACTATTCTGGTATATGTTCCAACCGCAATCCAGTACTGGGAAACACCCATAGACTCTCACTTGCACACACAGACTCATACACTATGGCCAATGTTTGTGTATTCAATTCACCTATACCACATGTCATTGGACTGTGGGGGAAACTGGAGCACCTGGAGGAAACCCACACGAACACGGGGAGAACAGGCAAACTCCACACAGAAATGCCAACATCTTGCTGTGAGGCAACAGCAACCACTGGCCAATGGATTTTAAGCATCTGTTAATGCTTGCATCACTCATCAGCCGGAAAGAAAAGTTATTCTAAAAGTGATCCCAATTTTATTATATGAGACAACTTGTACAATACTCAATAATGGCAGCTCACATACCAATTACTAGGGCCAGACAGAATCTGCGGACATTTTCTACTAATTCTGCGGAGTACTTTGTTAAAAATCTGCAGATTTATGCTGAATTATTTTAGGAGCATCATAACAAACAAATTAATATATGAAATAAAAAGTAATACCTTTTTAACTTTTATTTAAGGTTTACAATGTGAATCCAATTAGATCCACTTTATTCGGCAAGTCTCTCATTTAAAATCTCTACTAAAAGACAGAAAATAGTACTTTACAAACTGTATTGTAAATAAATCATATGAATATTTTCATATTATTCAATATTTTTATTTAAATTAACTTGAAAACTGAATAAATATAAATGTACACACATTTACACAAGTAAATAAACAGAATCAATGATGGGCTAAAAATCTGCGGAATTCTGCGCATGCAGATTCTGTGTGGGCCTACGCTAAAATAAAGTAATTCAGATGAATGTACCATATAACAGGGCCTGAACAGGGTGTGGAATTGTTATTTTTGAGATTTTTAAATCTTTCATTAAAATCCCTTTTGCCATTTTGTTACCTTAATATAATTTTTAGGGATATTTATACCAAAAATTAAAATGTCAAAGTCATTAACACACCCTTCACTTGTTCAAAATCTATTTGTGTTTCTTTCTTCTGTTGAACGCAAACTAAGGTGTTTTGAAGAACGCTAATAGCTAGCACCCATTGACTTCAATAGTATTTTTTCCTTCTATCGAAGTCTATGGATGCCAGCAACCAGCATTTTTCAAAACATCTTCTTTTGCATTAAACAGAAGAAACTCATAAAGGTTTAAAATCACATGAGGGAGAGTAAATGTTGACAGCAAGATTTTGGGGTGAACTATTTTGACCACTGTACAAAGATTTACCAGGTTTTCATTGTCCTGTTAATCCGAGGGGAACTTACAATGAAAATTCTTTCGTCATTTACGTACACTTTACTTGTTTCAAACCTTTTTTTATGACTGTTGAACACAAAAGAAGATATTTTGATGAAAGCTGGAAACCTGTAACCATCATTGACTTCCATTATTTGATATAGTCAAAACTTTCAGCTTTCCTCGAAATATCTTGTGTTTGAACCACGAGGGTGAGTAAATGAGTAGGCCACATTTTCATTTTGGGGTGAACTATCACTTTAAAACCATATCATTATTGCCTATGAACTGATCCTGCCTCAAAATATCAGTATGTGCTCTACTTAATATACCTCAGTGCCTCCTTCAGCAACCAGTGTTTCCAGTCTGATTTCCAGGGCATCAATCTTCGCGGTTCTTCCAGAAAAATCTTGCTTTCTCTCCCACACATCTCAGCCCTGAGGTGATCACTGCATTTCATCCTCGTTCATTGTTCTGTGGCGTCAGATAATAGACTTGCAGAGACAGAACTCATACATTTTGAGCAGTTTTAGTGCTGTGCTTCTGTACGTGTCCAGTGAAGCAGCTTTAAACGTCTGTTTGTTTGATTTTTCCTCTCAGGCTTGACCCACAGCACTCCGAGCACTTTACTTCCCATAATCCTCGGCTCCAAAATCAACATCTTGACCACAGTTGAATAAAGAGGCGCCTGATTGCATAATTCAGTGAATATAATGGACTTTTTGGTAAAAGGAACAGACAGGAGATCAAATAAAAGCTCATAGATGCCTTGCGGATAAAGTTCTTTTAAATTGCCGTGCTGAAAATAGCAAGAGCAGGAAACTTAATAGTGAGAGGACAAATTATTTAGTAGCTGAAATAACCAGATTCAGCGATCCATCTTTGAAATTCCTTCTAACTAGTAACCACAGGAAAATTGCTCTTTTTATACAGTCATGGTTTGGGATCTAGATTACAACATCTCCACCTTGTGGCAGTTCGGATGTAATGGGATCAGAAGTTAGTTATTACTGTTAGTTGTGCAAAATGATCGGGTCATTATATTTCAATTAGATAATACCACAAGTATGTCATGGAGGATGGAAATATTTACATAGTTTTACACTTAACAATCTTGACTCTTTTCTCTATCTTATCCCTTCATGACCACATGAGGGCGCTATCAGCTTTTGTTAGTAATTCCAATCAGAGGTTTGCATTGTTGCCATCAACTCAGAGCCCATCATGACAAATTAAATCAAAGATCAAATGTTTATTCGCTCTTTTAAATTAAGGTGTGTGGTTTTTTGGCACTGAAAACATTGAATATTATTGTTTAAAGGGTTCTTTTTAGAAGAATGCTTTCATTAGATTATTAAAATGTCTTTGACAGTAAGAAAAAAATGGTTCACTGAAATGTTCTTTGATAAAAATAAAACAACATATAATAATACAAATATAAAAATAATAATCCATTCATTTTTCTCACACAAATAAGACAATGGTAAAGGAATATTTAGAATAAACAACATATTATAAAGGAATAAACCCAGTGAGGGTGCTCCGGTTTCCCCCACAAGTCAATGACGTGCTATAGGTGAATTCATTCATTCATTCATTTTCACATTCTTAGTCCCTTTTTTAATCCGGGGTCGCCACAGCGGAATCAACCGCCAACTTATCCAGCATATTTTTTACGCAGCGGATGCCCTTCCAGCCGCAACCCATCTCTGGTAAACATTCATACACACACACACATTCACACTCACACACTACGGACAATTTAGCCTATCCAATTCACCTATACCGCATGTCTTTGGACTGTGGGGGAAACCGGAGCACCCGGAGGAAACCTACGCAACCACAGGGAGAACATGCAAACTCCACACAGAAATGCCAACTGACCGAGCTGAGGCTCGAACCAGCGACCTTCTTGCTGTGAGGCGATCGTGCTACCCACTAGGCCACCGTGGCGCCCCCTATAGGTGAATTGGGTAAGCTAAATTGTCCCTAGTGTACTGTATGTGTGTGAATTAGTGTGTGTGTTTCACAGTGATGGGTTCTGGCTGGAACGGCATCCGCTGCGTAAAACACATGCTGGATAAGTTGGCGGTTCATTCCGCTGTGGCTACCCCTGATTAATTAAGGGACAAAGCCGACAAGAAAATGAATGAATGAATAAACTCAGTGAACAATAAGCAATTTAGTACAGTTGCTATTATTTATTTGCCAAAATGTTAGATGATATTCTGATAGTTTGAAATGTTTACAACAATAAATGAATTGATAAAATAAATGAATAAATAAAAATCTGATGACACAATGTAAATGTCAGATTGTGTGAAACGTTTTTATGAGAAGTTTGGCAATATTTATAATTTAGAGGCATTAGTAAGTTATGCAATAGTCTATACAGTTAGTTTTTATATGATTTTAAGAGCAGTTGCACAAAATTTTCATTCATTCTTTTAAATCAGTCCCTTATTTATCAGGGGTCACCACAGCGGAATGAACTGCCAACCATTCCGGCACATATGCAGTGGATACAACATTTTCATATGCATTAAAATGTTTAAAATGTATCAAGCAATGGAAAGCTTGAAATTCATTCATTTATTTTCTTTTTGGCTTAGTCCCTTTATACCGTAAATCAGTTGTCGTCACAGTGGAATGAACCGCCTGGAAAGCTTGAAATAGTCAAGCAAATCTAAAACAAAATGAAAATGATTAAATATTCAAAGCTAAACATTTAAATGCTGACTTTTACTTTTCAAACACTTTTAATTTACTTTTTTAGTAAATAACAATTATTTTAAATAAACATTTTGTAACATTACAAATGTCATTACTGTCACTTCTGATCAATTGAATGTGTTCTTGGTGAATAAACCAAAACAAAAAACATGCTTACTTTGGACGTAGCTGCATACGAGTTTGTTTTTAACACTGATAGTAATCAGAAATGTTTTAGAGCATCAAATTTGCATATTAAAGTGATTTTTAATGAACACACTGAAGACTGGAGTAATGGTGCTGAAAATTCAGCTTTGCATCAAAGCAATAAATTACTTTTCAAAATATATTTACATAAAAGCGATCGGAATCGGAAATGATATTTTGTTTAACACTGTTTCCACTACATTTTTGTCTCTGTCGTGATGAGCAGAAAAAAACTTTCTCAGCACAAAATTTGAGAAAAGAAAGTCACTTCAAAAATGTCAGAAAAGTTGGTCTGGCTTTAATGCCCTGCTGTCAGTGCTCTCACAAATCATGACATCATCAGGCTACTCTGTAATGCAGAAACAAATCAATGACTGAGAGAGAGAGCAAGACAGAGAGAGAGAGAGAGAAAGAGAGAGAGAGAGAGGTGTGTTTGAGGAGAGACAGTGTGTGAAGTCATAGAGCCATTTTCCTCTCTGGCTTTTATCAGTGAACTTTCCAAGCACTGTCACCGCAAATCCACACAGTATATTTAAATGCAGCTCTCATGGGGATAAAGTGCTTTGAAGAGATTTGTCCCGTTGCGACAGAAGACATATTAGTGTTTAACAGGCGCAACAGAAACAAACACGATTCCAGAGAGGCTTGAATGAAGGAGTCGTGCCATTTATTCTGGATAAAGTCACAGAGTCGCCAGTCAGAGTGTGGATTTTGGCACAATCCAAACATGAGCTGCATGACAGATGACGCTTGCCAGTCAGACATTAACTCATATGATCGACCTGATTTACTGGAAGATCCCAACATGTAAGATCCCTTCCAGCGTTTGATTTCTGGTGGAAATTTGGCTCCGGGGTGGGAGAAGGCTCCTGGATGCTGTGCCTGTCTGTTGCTTGAGAAGAGCAAGAATCATTTCTGGCATTGCAATCATTTTCGTCATTAACAAATGTGGGTTTTTGAGAACAGAGTGTGTTTTTATCTATGTATGCTTGAAGAAACAGATGTTCAGGTTGCTCCTTCACGCTCAGATTCAAGCGTTCCCTTAAGTGAGATAAGCTTCATCCTGAGTGTCCAACTTTGGAATAATTTGACGTATTTTATGATGCATAGTATGTATCTGAATTTCACCTCGCTGGCCCTGATGATACAGAGAGAGAAGCAAGCATTTAAGTCATCTTCAGTGGGATGTTTGTTTTACTTTTGGGAGCTTTAAGGGACTAAAAATTAGACCACCATGTGTTTGGCAGAATGAATTTGATCAGTTGTGTTCAGAAGAGATCTTAAACTGAAACACTGTGCTGAAATAAAACACAATATGGGTGAAATAAACAAAAAATAGGTAGATCTTTAAATCTAATATTTAAGAGATTTATGAGAGTTGGCAATTATTTAGAAAATAATAATAATAAAAGTCCAAAGACATGCGCTATAGGTAAATTGAATAAACTAATTTGGCTGTAGTGTATGAGTGTGAATGAGTGTGTATGGATATTTTCAATTACTGGGTTGCAGCTGGAAGGGCGTCTGCTGTGTAAAATATATGCTGGATAAGTTGGCGGTTCATTCTGCTGTGGTGACCCCAGATTAATAATGGGACTAAGCCGAAAAGAAAACTGATGAATAATATAAAATTTTTAAAACTTTTTTCATTTGGAGAATATAAAAAATAGAAAAAAAAAAATAAATAAATAAATAACACAAAAATGGTGAGAACATGCAAACACAGAAATGCCAATTGGCACAACCAGGACTTGAACCAGTGACCTTCTTGCTGTGAGGTGATGGATGGATGGATGGATGGATGGATGGATGGATTGATAGATACTGATATAATTTTATACTGATACTGATATAATTGTATATTACATGTATGACTACATATTGTATGACAACATGAATATTTTTTACAAAACTTCAGTGTCGCAATGCTGGATCATTCTCAACAAGAAGTGCACATTGCAGCAGAGTGACAATTTAAGGATCAGAAAGCTTTTTTATGAAAACATACAGTATATTTTTAAAATGCTGTAGAAATTCCATATTTAAACATTTGAGACACCAAAATGTTTAGAAAGAATCAAGACAAGTAGCAATATTGTTACATTTTGTAATGAAATACTTGATTCAGATCAAGATGAAATAGCACAATTAAAAACAAATTAAGCATAGATATTTAATTCTAAGATTTATATGATTAAACAGATGAACAATTAACCACTTAATAAACTCAACTTTTATAAAATAAAAATATATAATTTCATTGGAATAATTCATTCAGTCATTCATTTTCCTTGAATGAATGAACAGCCAACAATTCCACCATATTTTTTCAGCAGTGAATTCCCTTCCAACCGCAACCAAGTACTGGACAACACCTATACACTCTTATTCACACACACTCATTCACTACGGCCAATTTAGTTTTGTCAGTTCACTTATAGCAAATCTTTGGACTGTGGTGGAAACCGGAGCACTCGGAGGAAACCAACATGAAAACTGTGAGAACATGCAAACTTCACACAGAAGTGCTAACTGGCACAACCAGGACTTGAACCAGTGACCTTCTTGCTGTGAGGTGATAGATATATAGATGGATGGATGGTTTGATGGATGGATGGATGAGTGAGTGGGTGGGTAAGTAGATAGATAGATAGATAGATAGATAGATAGATAGATAGATAGATAGATAGATAGAT
>CAIGQQ010000001.1:13711210-13725163 GCA_903798035.1 Danio albolineatus
ATATATATATATATATATATAAATGGGAGGAGCTTCTATTTGTCCCACCCTGTCTTCAAGTTTCAGTTCAGATTACTTCAAAATTCAAAAAAAAAAACTGCACATTTTAAAGCACTTTACGGGACCTTTACGTTTTTGCTTACCCCACTTAAACCTAAACAACACATCTTGGCATGGTAGCAAACAATAATAATCTTAGAATGTTGCTTTTAATTAATGCTTGCAAAGGCAACATTTACTCAGAGTAGGAACTGAACAAGAATTATTGTTGTAATATAAACATGCCATTTTTGTATGTTTATCATTATTAATTATTATTTCTATTTATTAATGCACAAACATTGTTTTTATATGTTTACTTTTTGCTGGTAACTTTAGTAATTTCATTGGGAATCGCGGTGGCGCAGTGGTTAGAACAATTGCCTCACAGCAAGAAGGTCGCTGGTTCCTCCGGGAGCTCAGGTTCGCAATATCTTTAAAGGTCCTTTAGTTGTCACCTCATACTTCAGTTTCTCAACAAATCTACTGACCAATCAAATGCTACTATCTGACATGCCCCTTCAAGTTGTTTCTCATTCAACGTACTTGTTCTCAAACACTCTCACTGGCAGAGCTGTGATAAAAACTAAATGCTATTGATTGTGTTTTGTTTTTTATATAAAGGGGATGAGCTTCTACTTGTTCTGCCCTGTCTTCATGTTTCAGTTCAGATTACTTCAAAATTCAAATTAAAAAATGCACATTTTAAAGCACTTTACAGGACCTTTAGGTTTTTGCTTGCCCCACTTAAACCTAAACAACACATCTTGGCATGGTAGCAAACAATATAAATTATTTTTAATTAATGCTTGCAAAGGCAACATTTAGTTAGAACTGAACAAGCATTTTCATTCATTCTCTTGTCGGCTTGGTCCCTTTATTAATCTGGGGTCGCCACAGTGGAATGAACCACCAACTTATCCAGCATTTTGTTTTACGCAGCGGATGCCCTTCCATCCGCAAACCCATCTCTGGGAAACATCCATACATTCTCATTCACACATACACTACGGACAATTTAGCATACCCAATTCATCTATACCACATGTCTTTGGACTTTGTGGGGGATACCGGAGCACCCGGAGGAAACCCATACGAACACGGGGAGAACATGCAAACTCCACACAGAAATGCCAACTGACCCAGCCGAGGCTCGAACCAGCGACCTTCTTGCTGTGAGGCGACAGCACTACCTACTGCGCCACCGTGTCGCCCCTAACAAGCATTATTTTTGTATTATATACATGCTATTTTTGTGTGTTTATCATTGTTTTTACATGTTTACTTTTTGTTTTTAACGTTAGTAATTTCATTGTGGGCATCACGGTGGCGCAGTGGTTAGAACAATTGCCTCACAGCAAGAAGGCCGTTGGTTCCTCCGGGTGCTCAGGTTTCCCCCACAAGTCCAAAGACACGTGCTATAGGTGAATTGGGTAAGCTAAATTGTTCGTAGTGTATGAGTGTGAATGAGTTGCAGCTGGAAGGGCATCTGCTGCGTAACACATATGCTGGATAAGTTGGCGGTTCATCCCGTTGTGGTGACCCAGATTTATAAAGGGACTAAGCCGAAAAGAAAATGATTGAATGAATTTCATTGTGTTTTCATAAGTTTATTAGCTTTTGGCTATTTCAAATGATTTATTTCAGCACAAATGTTGTTGAATTTCAGCTCAGTAATTTTCATACATCAATATCCACTTTATGATTTTTAAAGTTTTTAATTTAATCTATGCTTAAGTTTTATTTTAATAAATGTACTATTTTATAAAATAATTAAAGTTAACAAAAACACCACCACTAGCAACAACTTATCAATCACCCTTGCGACCACCCACAACATCCTAACACTGTGGCAGTTTACCGCCATTCACATTTTCGTCAGAAAGCCTAAAACCCTACTTAATGCTTTAAAGTAATATTTCTCATACATGTAGTGCTGTCAAAGTGCACTTCATCATCTTCAAAAGGCCTCAGAGGCCATTTCAAGTTTTAGCGACTTAAATTACACCCTCAGATCAAAACTGCACTGCCGTGAATAGAGCAGACAAAGAGGGCGGCTCTGAAAATCACAACCAGTTTCCTCACAATTATGGAGCAGTTCAGTGTCCCAGTCAGCCTGCGCACTGCCAGGCAGGTGGGTTTTTATTGGCTTTTGTCTGAAAAGGCTTCAAATGACTTCACTGGTGGGTCAAGGCCAGCCTCCATCAGTGCTAATGCAGAATAGGTAATTACTGGGGGAAATACCATGAACTGCCTTCAAAACCACCCAGTCAGGGCCAAGTGTTACATCATTAAAGCCCAAACACACACACACACATATCCAGACGTACATTCCCTCTCTCTCATGCTCATGTGAAGGTAAAACCAGAGCATAGCATAGCAGATGACCGTCACCTAAGTTTATGGTCCAGGCCTGGTGGTATTTTAAAGAAAGAAAAAATATATAGCAACACCACAGTCATATATCACACCGGTCTGGCTTTAACACACTGACGTTTCCATACACTTTAACTTACACTCCTTCATAACCAACGCAATTAAACGCTGTCCCACTCCAGCACTCCCGAGCTCTTGGTCTTCGCCACAGTTAATCGACTGGCACGACTTCAAAACAGAATCCTTGAGCCATTTACATCAAGAGACCTACCATTATATTGTTAACGTATTATTTCAGGGCTAAATAATGGGTTCCCACTGCTGTCGGCGAAAAATCATTACTGCTATGGAGGAGGTGCGTTCGAGACAAGCCACTGACGTACCTAACAGGCAAAGTATTCATTTGGCTTCGAGATGGAAGGAGAACATAAATGATGTTGCTAAAGTCGAGCTGTAGAAACACCATATGGAGTGTTCATGTAATCTGCTGACTTACATTGAGAGCGTAGTAGACACTATATACATGGGATGTCAGACAAACTCGTTCTTTGAAAGTCTTACCTCATAGGAGCTCATGGATTTAAATGCCAAAGCCATATGGATAGTATTTCTGATCAACAGGAATTTTTCATCGTATGTTTTATCATTGATGGACAGAATTTATTATCGGAAACACTTGATTTAAAAAACGTACTATAAATTAGTATAGTATTTTTTTCATGTGGGTTAACAGATTCAATTAAAAGAAGTGACTTAAAAAGATCACAAAACACACCAATTTCTGAAAGTAATCATATGAATCATATCATACTTTAAAATATTATTATGAACCATTTAAAATAATAATTAAATGTAAAATAAATTTTAAGTCAATAACATAAGCCAATTATATTATAGAAAATACATGAAGACATGTTAAACATACTATAGTAAAAGTGTATTATATTGTATATATTGTAGTATTTACAACTTATTGTAAATGAATGCTGGCCTACTGTAGTATTAATCTGGTTAACTGATAAACTGTAATAAAAACTGTAGTATGCTTTGATAAACTGTGGTGTATTGAAGTATAGTATAATATATATATTTTGTTGTAGAAAATATAGTACAGTATTGGGTAATTTGTTAATATTACTATAGCTGTTGTGTTACCAAATCAACTGCAATTACCACCACATATTAATTCAAGTAATTTACTATAGTATGGTTCAAAAACACTATATAAATAATTATCAATTACTATTCATTCAAAAAATTATCATTACATTCGTGTGGGAAACTTGATCATATATCATAAATCAACATAAATTTTCATTAAAATAATTCATTATTATAAATCAGTGTCAAATCTGCGATTAACTTTTTTCAACCCAGGCTCATTCTGATTATGTACTCCTATATACATTTCTGGAGTGCCCAAATATGTCCCAGGTGGTATGTTCTTTTGCAGTTTTGTTATCGCGAGTACACTGTATATGCTTTTTGAGATCTCAAATTTCTCTTGCCAGTGCCATTTGTGCTTGCTCTGCTCACGTAAGTCCACCAGAGGCCGCTGTAGACTGACTGACTGACTGACTGACTGACTGACTGACCGACTGACCGACCGATCACCCCAGCCACCCCCTCCCCTAGACTCAACCGATAGTTTTTAAAACAGCACCAATTGACCAGCGTCCACCCACTTTCCTAAACCCAAGCGACGGTGTTTTGAAAAGCAATCCAGAAAATAGAAAAGTCCTCACGGGAGCCTGACTTTTACCACGTTTTCAGATTTTACCACATTATCACCGTTATTTACCTGTTTATTTTATTTTTTGGCTTTTGTTTTTGCCTTACCTGCTTTCTGGAACTGTTCTTTGCCAGACTCAAACCCCATCGTCACAGTCAACTCCACTCTGCATCTCAAATCCTCCGTCGTACACGACGAGCCACTGAACAAACTTGCAACAGTGGAAAAGCCGTCCAAACTGAGGTAAGCGTTCAGCTGTTAAGCAAGAAAAGAAACGGCGTCATACCGCCCCATAGCATTCGTTTTCGTAAAGACATAATGTGGCCATACGTTCCTCTGGCTACATCGCGATCTCCAGAAATCTATGTTTTCAGAATAAGCCTAAGATTCATTCAAACTTTAAAGAGTTTTCAAATTCGTAATGAATCATTTTGATATTATTTTCAAGCAACCGTTTCACCAGGTACAGTATATAAATAAACCTAATTAAATTAAAATGAATTAATAAACAATACTGTCTTTATAAATACCCAAGTACATCTAACTTTAATTAGAGTATATCTCAAATCTGAATGCACGACTTGTGTCCAGTCCATCCCTGAATATTATGTGCAAATTAATTGCTATATACATATCATGCAGCCAGGGGTTGTCACGGTAGAGCAGTGGGTAGCACGATCGCCTTACAGCAAGAAGGCCGCTGGTTTAAGCCTCTGCTGGGTCAGTTGGGATTTCTGTGTGGAGTTTGCATGTTCTCCCCGTGTTCACATGAGTGTTCCTTCGAGTGCTCCGGTTTCCACCACAAGTCCAAAGACATGATACAGGTGAACAGGGTAAGCTAAACTGTCCATGGTGTATGAGTGTGTACGGATGTTTCCCAGTGATAGGTTGCAGTTGGAAGGGCATCTGCTGCGTAAAACATATAAAATATGCTGGATAAGTTGGCGGTTCATTCAGCTGTGGCGACCCCAGAAAAATAAAGGCACTAAGCCAAAAAGAAAATGACTGAATGAATGAATATCATGCAGCCATCACATGAAGCTAAAACTAAATGAAACGCCAGAAAATGTAACCTTTTCAGTAACTTTTCCTTCTCCTGGAAGTTTAAATGATAGCTGGTAATGAAAGTACTGCTGTTGCACAAACGCCCCAGGAAGGGATTCCCCAGTGGGATTTACCACCTCGGTCACAGCGTGCAACAGATGGGCCATAATACCAATAAAAGAGCATCACAGACTCACGTGTGAATCACATCAGCACGCTCTCTTTCTCGTTAACGCCAGACATGTCTAATTGATTCCAGATGCAGGATGGCAGGAGAGGAAGTCGAGTAATGAGGGGTCGCCTGCGATCCCGCCGCCGCCACACATTTCAGTGACGGACTGCAATTTTATGGCCAATTGGATTTTTCAGCTGAGGAGAAACTTCATACGCAGGACAATTTTACAGACTTGCAAGAGGTAGCAGATGTTGCTTCTCTACACTCAATGATATTTACCTCAAATTAAACACCTCTTTGTCCCCAAGGAGGAGCGTCTTTTGTCTTGTCATCTCAGTTGATGTAGTTCTATTATTTAGTTTTGTCATGAAGCAGAAATAAGTCACGCAAGGCAAGACTTTTTTCTTTCTTTGTGAAGTGAGAGGAGACTCGAGAGAACCAATTACTGTCTGGAAACAGTGCTCTCATTTTCATACCTCTGAAGACTGTCTGCGCTTCAGCGTTCAATAAGCAGCGTCTGAAGGACATCTCAAATGGTATGGAAAACAGTAATCTATAGCTGACAGCTCTCAAAAGCATTCAGTCCACTGATTAATCTTTATCTCTGTCTGTTTTGCTGTTATCTGCGTAAGAAAAAGTCTTAAAAGATGAATGCATTATTTGGAAAGGCTGGAATTTAAAATGAACAATGAATTCTACTGAATAATAGAACATATGGATCTTTGAGTGAAACTAAAGTATATGCTTGTGATTTTAAGTCCTAACTGGATGGCTACATTAATTTTACAAATGTTTGAAGCAAATATGATTACAAATGAAAAAATCTTTTTCGTTGTCATGTTTCTCGGGTATGAATGCTTTGATAAAACTATTTCACGTTTATTTTGGTCTTGCCAATATACTCAACATTTATGGATTAACGTTGACACTTTAATTGCGCACAATATTAAAAAAAAATCTTATAAATATATGGATTTGGGTTATTATGTTAAGGATCGATTTTTTTAAAAGAAGCTAGTTTTACTCTCAGCCTTTTTTATTATTATTATGTAAATTTCACATACACAAATGCAAGTTTGCAAAAAGCAAGCCTCTCTTAATGGTGCTAGAAAAAAATATTAGAATGTATATAAAAGTGATTTCTAAGTCAAAAAATACAAAAGCAATAGTAATGATTGATATACAGTATGCTCCTCTAACATTTTGTATAAATGTATTTTCTGTACTAAATGTGCATTTAATAACTTTTGTTAATAACTAATAATTCTGATAATTATGTACCCTCTCCTCCATCTTTATTATTATTTTCTTTTATTTAATTTATCTTTCAGGGCCTCACGGTGATGCAGTTGGTAGCACAGTTGCCTCACAGCAAAAAGGTCGCTGATTCTAACCTCGGCTGGGTCAGCTGGCATTTCTGTGTGGAGTTTGCATGTTCTCCTCGTGTTGACGTGGGTTTCCTGCGAGTGCTCCGGTTTCCCCCACAAAGTCCAAAGACACGTGCTTTAGGTGAATTGGATAAGGTAGTGTATGAATGTGAATGAGTGTGTATGGATGTTTCCCAGTGATGGTTGCAGCTGGAAGGGCATCTGCTGCGTAAAACACATGCTGGATAAGTTGGCAGTTCATTCCCAGATTAATAAAGGGACCAAGCTAATATGAAAATGAATGAATGAATGAATAATTTATCTCTTCTCATTTAATTCTTCTTGTAAAGGAATGTGAAGTGATTTTGTTCTATAATGAAACTGTACTTGATGATACTAAATAAGGTTTTTATGGGTAACTTCTAAAATCTGAGATTTGTGCACAACAGAATTCTCAAAAAAACGCTACGTTGGGCTAATTTATGATAGCAATGCTAGACCATGTTAGAAACATGCTGGCAACATAACACATGCCACAGCCATATCACCCTGCACCCCAAGATCGGTTACTAACTGACGCTAAGCATGAAACAATAAACCGAGTTCCTGACTCTCTGTGGTCATTAAAAAATCCCATGGCACTTCTTCTTTTCAAGAGTTCACACTTAGCTGACGATTAATTATAAAGATTGTTTGGCATGCTGTCCCGGAAGAGCTTATAAGATCCTCGAGCCCGGGGCTCCCTCCCGTTTGCAAGGCGAGAGGGGAGTTTGAGCTCAGGTAGTAGTAGCTAATGATCAGATAGTGATTGCTCTTAAGAGAAAACTACTTACTAGGAGCACTTGTCTATGGTGCCGATTTGGATTAGTCGTTGCATGTTTTTGGATGGTGGGAGGAAACTGGAAAACCAAGGGGAAACCCACGTGAGCACGGGGAGAACATGTAAACTCCGCACAGAAACGTCGGCTGGCTTGGTAAGGACTAGAACCAGTGACGTTCTTGCTTTTAGGTGACAGTGCTAACCACTGGGCCACTGTGCCACCCATCTAGCAAAGGAGGAGGAGTAGGGGTGGAAGGGGGGATTTTTCAAAACGAAGATGACTGTGATATAGAACTTAGGGTATTTATAGTGGCTTAAGAGTCGTTTGATTGATGAATCATAAATTTGATTATGCAAGACCAGCCACAAGCAATCATTAGCATGTGATCCTATCAAAATTAGTTTATAAATAAACTTCACAAAGAGTAGGGGTGTAACACCGGTGCATACCTGTCAACCCTCCCGTATTTCCCAGGATTCTCCCGTATTTTACAGTTCTATCCCGCTATCATCCCGTAAAGGTGTTTTCCCGTATTTCTCCCGTATTTTCAGTCGTTCTCCGACGGGTGTCAATAAACATTAAAGAGCCGATCCTCCCTATTCGCAACCCATACCGCCGAACCACCAGGGGCCGCCCCTTGCTCTTAAGTCTGTTGGAATCTGTGCTTTCGTTTTATTTAGACGTGAAACACTCTGAAATAAACATAAAAACGGCGGGATTCACTTTCCTTTTCATTACAGGTGCTGTCGCTCCTCCTATACAATCCTCAAAACAGTCATAAAGTGGTGCACGACTTTCAGCTGACGCGTCCGTAATGATAAATAGACGCTGTTTCCCAAACGGATTCTGTACACTCGATTAGAAGCACAGCGAAAGTGGATACTGGGTTTTGTGTTTGTGTTTGAACAGACATATACATATCCCTTATTTTCACATCCCAATGTTGACAGGTATGCACCGGTGTCCTGACCAAATTCCCTCGCTGCTCTTAACCATCATGGCCTCCTGATTATCCCCATCCACCGAATTGGTTCTATCACTGTCTCTCCACCTATAGCTGCTGTGTGGTGAGCACACTGGTGCCGTTGTCCTGTGGCTGCCATTGCATCATCCAAGTGCACACTGGTTTGGAGAGATCTCCTTCATGATTGTGAAGCGCTGTGGCTGTATGGCAATACACGATAAATGTGCTATACAAATACATACTACATGCAAACTCCCCACAGAAAAGCCAACTGGTCCAGTCAGAACTCGAAGCAGCAACCTTCTTGCTGTGAGTCAACAGTGCTAACCACTGAGCCACTGTGCCACCATATACAGAAACAAATAATCACATTATTTTCACTCCTCTACTACATCCTGCAGGTGGTAGAGCTGCAAAGAAACATTTTCTACCATGCAGGCCTATGTTCTGTACTAAGTAATACCAAGCTCATTCTCTGTTTCATTTCAAATCCATTTTCATTAGTGACAAACATCTGTGTTGGTATAAGGAAACATATACCTGTCGGCCATGTTTGTGACCAATAAAACTATCCCTCATTAAGTTTAGTCAAAATAAATGTGGCAGCCCAAATGAGCTCAAACGTCATTTAATGCCAAATATGATACTGTTTCATCTGAAGAGGATTAGACTGGAAAATCACTTCAGCTCTTTCAAAAAGTCTGTGCCTCTTTTTCAATTACCTTAATGCTGCGACAGCGGAGAACTGCTGCTATGATGTCACATAAATAATATAGGCGCAATTACTTTACATATGTATCTTTTCATAGCATGCTGCCACAAAACTTTAGGAATGTATAATTTATGTCCAAGACCACCAAAAAGCCATAAAGCCCTCTAAGCATATGCAATAGTCATGCATCCTAAACGTAGATCCATGTTGACTGGAAACTCCTGGTGATTGATGAATTTCTAAATCAGACAGGAAATAGGCAATGCTACCGCATAAATACTTTCCACAGACCACCAACTTACAATCCCTAGAGACTCAGAGAGAATCCTTAGAGGGGGAAAAAAGAACTTACAGTATCAACAACATGGCAAAACACAATAGATGTGGTTTTTCTTAGAAACTACACAAAGGAGACGTAAAGTTAAAACCCTGAAATAATCAATTCAACATAAAAGCAAAGGGGCCTGTTACTTCAAAAGTGCACCAAATATTCATTTGTTTTCTTTTCAGCTTAGTCCCTTTATTAATCTGGCGTCGCCACAGCGGAATGAATCGCCAACTTATCCAGCATATGTTTTACACAGAGCATGCCCTTCCAGCTGCAACCCATCTCTGGGAAATATCTACTGTATACACTATGGACAATTTAGCCTACCAAATTCACCTATACCACATGTCTTTGGACTTTTGTGGGGAAACCGGAGCACCCAGAGGAAACCCACGCGACCACGGGGAGAACATGCAAACTCCTCACAGAAATGCCAGCTGACCCAGCCGGGGCTCGAACCAGTGACCTTCATGCTGTGAGGTGAACGTGCTACCCTCTACGCCACCGTGGCACCCTGCACCAAATATAACTGTTCCAAAATATCCTTACCATAAGTTGTCTGCACAGCAAATTCAAGTTTCAAATTCAAAAGCAAGTTCAGTTTCGAGTGTTGCGGTAATTCAGAGAAAAGTGTTTACATTCTAAAGTTAGATAAATATAAAATAACCCTCTCAGTGTTAGAAGCTGATTTGCCTCCTTGTCATACAGAGTTACATGTATCTAACGCTAATAGTGTTCACTACTACATTTATGCAGCAATATCCCTGGAGGATTCTTCCAGACGCCATTTTCTTCTGCCCAAGGAGCAAGAGAAGAAGCAACTGGTGAGTAAAAGTACTTAAAATGTTTATATATAGACATTTGACAACCAAATTGTTATTCATAAGTTAGTTTTAAATATCTAACAGAAAAGCATCATTTTTCATCTTTATTTTGTTCGGTACTAGCTATGTTACATTAAAACTGAAGTAAATAAAGCTGTCTTAAAACTGCTCCTTTTGGTTAAATTATGAGAAAATACGGTTTGTGACTGTTTTGAATTGTTTTCCTTAAACATTAACGGAATAGTTGATAAAATATTTCCAATATTAAACAAGATACATTTTTATTTCTGTGCAGTGTTCAAAATTTGACCTAAGAGTGCTAACACATAACACTGAGGCCCCGTTTACACTAATGCGTTTTAGTTTTAAAATGACGTTTTAGCATAAAAATGATCCGCATCCACACTAGCGTTTCTGTACATATCTCCGTCCACAGTACTCCACCAAAATGTATATCACGTGACCATTCGTGCACTCTGGGCATGCGCGTTCAAGTATAAACAGGAAGCATGTGTCTCGCTGGTTCTTCCCGGTGTAACCCAAAACCGGCGTTCTAAACAGGGCTTACGCCGCTTGAAACGCGAACGATTAGCGAGTGCTCGAACAATAGCTTGCCTCTTGCGAATATATGCAGCTGTTTTAGTAAAAAAGGCAGAGTTTAACTGCACAATAGCGCCTAAAATGGACAATGGTTCAAACAACGCTCCCATTTCTGTGTCCAGCAGCCACGCCTCCATTTTCAGTTATCTCTGTTTCCCTCATCCACACTGAGACGGAGCAGCAGCGTTTTAAAATGAAAACGGCCTCTCCAGCGTTTCCAAAACGCTCCATTTTCGGGGCTCGAAAACTCTGGCGTAGTGTGGACGGATGGCGTAACCGTAGCAAAACGTATGCGTTTTAAAACGAAAACGCACTAGTGTAAACGGGGCCTGAGTGGTGTTCATACAGTATGATCCTTTGTGGTGTTAATATTTTACACTAGAAGAGTTTGCTGGTTAACACTATCTGAGTGTTGATAATGCTAACTCTTTCAAAAGTGTTATTTTAACACTTTTATAGTGGTTGCCATATAAACTTTGAGGGAATGTTAATTTTAACTCTAAGGTAGTTACAGTAAATCTACTATCTAAAATTTGCAATGTAGCTATTGTTCTTCTTAAATGTAGCATAAAATTAACTGAACATAATAGCGAGAAAACATTCGACCCAAGAGATCAGGACTAGAAGAATGAACTCACTCTTATTGATAATATTACAACTAAAGAGCTCTGCCTCCAAATCAGCGGGAAGTCATAAATTAAACATAACAAACCCGCTTTGCTCCACAAGTTATGATTATTTTGGTGAAAAATATCCTGCGAGATAAACCCTGAGGTTGTAAATTTTAACTCAATCCCTGGGCCCTGAAGTAAACTGCAAAAGCAGACACTTCAACACACACACACACACACACACACAGTGAAAGAGTGCACTTATGCAACCCTTAGTAACAATAAAGGCTTATTGTCTGGGTTTGAAGAGCAGACACGGGTCTGACTGTATCCCTGTGGTCATTAAGACTCCTTCAGAGCTCATAATAGGGATCTCAGCTCCTCTCTACAAAATTTAAGTCCTGTCTCGCTGAGGGCAGAACCGTCTGCTGGACATAAGGTGCATTAATACAGCTTGGAAAGGATTTTTTGACCCAAAGCAATAATTCTCCTCGAAATATATTGTTTGACACTGTGAACCATCCAGTGGGGGTGTTGTTTTTATATATATTTGGGTGTAAAAGGAGTATAACCATTTACACTGACAAATCTGACAGACACCTGCACTATAAAAATGCCTGTAAAAAAAAAATCACACACATTTAACAGCACATTGCAGACGAACATTGAAAAAAAATCTTATAGTGCTTCAATTAATTCATGCTCACTCCATCACTGAAAGAAAAAGCAGAGGCACAGTCAAGCCTGAAAATATTAATAACTTTGGGCTTGGTTGTATATACAAGCATATGTTACAGCAAGATTTAACAAATGTAATTTAACTCCTAGGTAAATATATCATAATTATAGCCACAGGCGGCTAGCTCTGTTTCTAAAGACACGCTATTTCAAAGTGTAACAGTTTTGTTAAAGAATTTACATGGAAGAAGGTTTTTGCTGATGGCAAAAAAGGGAACTGCACAAAATAAGAGTTACATTATGAATTAGAGTAATATTGTCTAAAACGGCACATTAACATTATTTTATAACACAGACCATGTAATTTCTGCTGGAGAATTAACCAGGGACATGCCTTTCTATGACTTGCTGCATTTCCTAAAGTGAGTGCACTACCTGCACTACTTTTACTATAGTACAGAATACTGGTCTTGAGTCAATTTTAATGTGACTTAAAATGACTTACAAGAACATCTATGGCAATCAGCCCTCTTCTCTGCATTGTTTTCTTCCTGAATATTCTGACTAAATTAATTTTCACTCAAGGTAACAATACAACAAAGACAGCATATATTTACTCATGTTCTGCTCCGCTGATTTACCTTACGTTGTATACAAAAATATTAATAAAGAAAAAGATATTTTGTGTGTACATGAAAGTGATAGTTCACCCAAAAATGAGAATTCTGTCATCATTTACTCACCCTTGACTTATGAAAAACATATTTGAGTTTCTTTCCTCTGTTGAATACAAACTCATTCTCCAAATATCTTCTATTGTGTTCAACAGAAGAAAGAAACTCATAAAGATTTAAACCCAGATAAGAGAGAATAAATGATGAGGTGATTTTCATTTTTGGGTGAACTGTCCCTTTAACTAAGTATTTGGACTAACAATATAATGTTTTGGTAACACTTTATAATAACTACACACTATGAATCATTTATTAAGCATTAGTAAAACACTTTATAATAACTACACACTATGAATCATTTATTAAGCATTAGTAAAACACTTTATAATAACTACATACTATGAATCATTTATTAAGCATTAGTAAAACAATTTATCACAACTAAACACTATGAATCAATTATTAAGCATTAGTAAATAGTGAATTTATTATTTGTTAAGCATTAACCTTGCATTAATAGACGTTAGTAAGCAGTTTATACCTGCAGCAACAAATGCTCTATTCTTGACTTAAAAGTACATTTATAATTTGCTTAATAACTGTGTTTTCATACTTTGTTAAGGATACATTTTTCATTACTAAATTAAGTATCACATTATTTACAAACCAGTTATTTAGTTGGTGTTTTATTGAAGATAATTCATAATGAGTTAGTAAATGATTATTATTCAGGCATATATTAATAGTAAATTTGTATGTTAATAAATGTTTTATTAACTCAACTTCATCCAGTTGTGTGACCTAATCTAAAGTGAGGACTATTCATGCTTTACAAATCCCTTATAAATGATTATTTAAGGCTCAGTTTTATTCTAAGCAGGGAAAAAAGAACATAAATGACTTTACTAATTTCTATACAGCTGAAGTCAGAATAAGGGTCATTAGGTATGTTATTGTGTGTGTTTGTGTGTGTGTGTGTGTGTGGGGGGGGGGGGGGGGGGGGGGGGG
>CAIGQQ010000001.1:13734928-13775178 GCA_903798035.1 Danio albolineatus
AGTTGAAGTCCGAATTATTATTATTTATATATATTGTAATCAAATCTAAATTTTATTGAATCAAAAATGCATGATTATATAAAGTCATGGTTTTGCAATAAAAAAATGGTTATAATGGAAATAAATGCGGCAAAAACATCCACCAACAGTAAATTAGGGAGAAATTCTTTTTTTTTTAATTAGTCAAAAACTATGCATCAAAGGCAATGTTGTTTCACATGTCCAAGACTGATAAAAGGTTACAAAAATCCAATCCACAATTACTTTATATATTAAAAATATGTCATTTTGTGCATTTTATTCACCAAATCAGTGACATCATTTATGAATTTGGCAATTAAAGAGTTACAATCCTGTTATTTCCTAAGCACTTTAATAGTTTTGATCAGGACTGAGGTAGATAAACAGATTTTAAAAATGAAAAAATACTTATCTGATGCATTTTTACAGCAGTTTCATCCAGTGGATGTTTCTGTCTTGAACATAACAAAAGGGAAGTGAGTTTATTGTTGAGCTTTTTTTTTAATCAAAGCATTTTCTCAAAAAATGTGTCAAAATAAGATTTGTCACCAAAAATCATTTTGCTAGCTGAAATACATAAAGTTATGGTCAAAGTAAGACTCAAATCACCCCAGAGTGGATGAAAACATTCCCAACAGAACATACAGTAAGGGTTAAATGAGAAAACAGTGGGCGTAGCTTGTGTTTTCTACTGCAAGCTGAATGGATGTAGTAAGGGAGGCATTTGATTCAAAAAGTTCAGGTAATGGGTTTATTATGGAGTTATTACAACCTAACAGACACCTCCTGCTCACCATTTCTGTTTGTTGTCAAAAGCAACAGTCGGAGGGGTGTGGTTAAGTATGTTAACCCCGCCCAACACCTGATATATACATAATCTGACACTTTAACTAAAAATAAATCAGGAAGTGCATTAGAGATTAGATTAGAAGCAAACTTTTTTTATGAAATACACAGATGAATATTCCACAACAAAACTAGCATTGTGAGCAAACAAAAGCATATGGTTAGCTTGGATTTCATTTGTACTTTAAAGTATCTTTTCACTGTTTCCAATCAATATGAAGTTATGGGTGAGTCACATAGCACCGGTTTCCTTATTTCTCACTCAGGCTCTCTTCACTCCCACACTTGCTGGCCCGTTGTTAGTCTCCTTCTCCCACTTTCACTCTCTCTTGCGTTCCGGACAGTTTAACACATGCCAGACAACGGTAGAAATGTGTGGGGGAAGCGAAGGTGATGAAAGACTAGTCAAAACGCATGTGAGGGACTGCCATAGCACATGTGGCTTTCGCATGAATCTAATAACGTCAATAGACGCTGCTGCGGGCAGTAAAGGTGGATGATCTGTATTCATTGGTGTGATGATTTACAATGAAAAGGATCAACACCAAAGGAGGCCCGGGTGTGAGGGTCTACACTGAGTCTTTTTCGAATGACGGTATGATTTGTTTCCACAAACCTCAGGTCGTGGGGTTAAGGGTCACTTGTCCTTTTACACAGGAAGATGTGTTACAGGATTATTACAAGAGTGAATGAGAGCACTGTATGAGACGCAGCTTGACCTGACACTTATGGGGCCAAAGCTCTCTTGTGGTTGCTTTATCGTCACTTTTGCAAAGACAAAGTGTCAAGTGTTCTCAACAGAGGGGAAAAGTGAGTCACCTTTGAGTGAACCCTACAGAGGAATACACTTAAAAATGGTCCTTTACACATGCAAAATTTATATTTACAACCATATCCTGAAGAACACCTTCATGCTGAAAGGTTTTAGGGTTCTTTATTTCCGCCTTTTTGTTTTTTCAAATTTGTAACTGTCAAACACCTCATTACTGCTTTTCTGAAGCTCAACTATCAAACATAGATGGTCAACACTCTTGCTAGGGCAGATAATTCTAAAAGGTTTTTAAAAATCTGGAGCCTCTTCCTTGCTTATCTTCTTAAGAGTTGAAAGGAGATGACACTTATGATTATTGACAATTTTACTCTTACTTTTCCACTCCATTTTCAATGTTTTGAGTTTGTCTAAGTAAAACCAGACACTAGTTTTGTCTTGTCCTGTATGTTGTGCTCGGCTCGAGTTTTCTCGACTGCTCGGTACTCATTTTGTCATTGTGTCTCTGTATGGGTGCCATCGTAAGCGTGTTCAGGCCATGCGCACTCCCACTTGATGCGTGTGCGTGAGGTCTGGGCGTGCTGAGGACGTGTGCCATATTCTCGTGTTTGTGTTTGTTTTGTCGGCATTGCTGTTTCATTCTCAGCCTCTCAGTCGGTTTCAGTTTCGGTTGACATGGAGATAAAACATGCGCGTTGCAAATGTGTGAGTGCACGGTAAAATGTTTTCATTTAACGTGTGCTCGTGTCTTGTGTCTCTTTACAGTATGTTTGTGTTGTCTAGTACGTGTCTCAGTGTTGACTGTACATTGTGGCCACGTGCTTGAGTGGTGTGCTTCGTGAACAAGTGGTTAAAGAGTTCACTCATTGGCTACGTGTTCTTGTCCCGTTTTACGTGAGCACATGGCTTGTGATGGTTTCTTGTGTCGTGTGCTCTTCTGTCGATTGTCTAGTCCCACACTCTTCTTGTTAGCCAAATTTAGTTTATCCTGTCCACCTGCCTGTTTGTTAATTATTTCTGCTTATATTCTCCTCATGTCTGCTGTCCTGTGCCAGTTCGTCATCGTTTGTAGCTTTGTCCTGTCTGTCAAGCCCTGATCCCTGTCAGTCTACCCAGTAAAGTTTGTTTGTATGTTTTGTTAATGTTTTCCCCCTCGGGGTAGTTTATTTTGCTGTTTATTTATTTTATTATTAATAAAACTCATCATTTAGTTCTGCACCTGAGTCCTCGTCCTTTTCCCTACACAACCGGGACAGTATATTATTTACTCTATGGTGCATGTTTCGATGAACTGGTGTTTTTATTGTTATTCATTTATTTATTTATTTTTAATTAATTTACTTTTTTTTTTAATTTATATAAAAGTATTATAGACTGAGGGGGCGCCACGGTGGCCTAGTGGGTAGCACGTTCGCCTCACAGCAAGAAGGTCGCTGGTTCGATCCCCGGCTGGGCCAGTTGGCATTTCTGTGTGGAGTTTGCATGTTCTCCCCGTGGTTGCGTGGGTTTCCTCCGGTAGCTCCGGTTTCCCCCACAGTCCAAAGACATGCAGTACAGGTGAATTGGGTAAGCTAAATTGTCCGTAGTGTATGTGTGTGAATGAGAATGTATGGGTGTGTTTCCCACAGATGGGTTGTGGCTGGAAGGGCATCCGCTGCGTAAAACAAATGCTGGATAAGTTGGCGGTTCATTCCGCTGTTGCGACCCCGCATTAATAAAGGGACTAAGCCGAAAAGAAAATTAATGAATGAATGAATTATAGACTGATTATAGACTATAGATTTTTTTGTGCTTGTAAAAAAACTGTTATAAATAAAATATATTTATAAAACACTCATTCTTTTTTTTAAATGTATATATTCTAACTTCTAAATTGTATGTTTGGCATTTTATGATAAAGAGATTTAATTTATTCACATATAATCATTGATCAGTTGATACATAAACAGAAGAGTAATGTTTTGATGCACAAGAACAAACCAGTCCTTTGGGGGTTTTTTGCATAAAAACATTCTTGTTTCAGATTAGTGACTAATAGAGATTATTTATACATTTTCTTGGCTAATCAGTTTTTATGCTCTATTTTAAAATGTTTCATTGACCCGAGTCGTTTTAACAGTTTCTTAGGCCAACATTTTGTAGAAAAAACAACAAAATCTTGATTTCATCCCCAATAATTTTGAAATGGGGTATACGTTTGTTTAGAATATCATAGAATGGAAAACAACTACACTACTAAAAATATGTTTTCCAAAAAATCTCTTTAATATCATTACTAATTCAATAAAATAACCTTTTATAGTTATTCGAACCAATTTTCTTAGTGTGAAAAACTGGTGGAATAGAAACTTGGTCTCACTTTATTTTGATGGTCCGTTGCAAATTCTCATTAGATTATAAGTAGAATGTTAGGTTGGGGTTAGGGTTGGGGTTAGGGGTAGGGTTAGTGTAAGTTGACATGCACTTGCAAAGTTTCGTATAGTCAGTTGACAAATGTTGAATGTCAGTATCAAAAGATATTAAGTAGACAGCCTAATAATACCCAAACGGACCATTGAAATAAAGTGTTACCAAATTATTATTATTTTTTAGATACTAGTTTTTTTGTTATTTTAGGTACTATAAACAGGAACTTACATTTTTACATTTAACATGTAAAAATATAATGCAACTAACCATAAAAATCACACATAATAAATATAATTTGTAAAATTAATGTGATTAACTTTTAAAAGGGTAAGAACATTTTTCCATCTTTTTGTAATGATACAACAGGAAGACCCAAATGCGAGAGTAAAATATTAAATGTTTAATGTCAGAATGGAATCAAGCAAGGCTCAAATAACAGAGTTCGTGAATAAGGCGGTGGAGAATACAGAGGTATCTTCTCGTGGAGACACTGCAGCTAAACAGCTGAGGGAAACGTCACACAGACGAAACTCATAGTCGATCACATGAGACACAGTTCAGGAAGCAGGTAATAGCCATAGAAGATAACTTCCACAACGGAAAGAGATTCACAGCAACTCACCACCAGCATTAACACACAGGGAGTCTGAGAGACACAAACACAGGTTGGAACAACGGACTGACAATTGGGAGACCTGGACGCTGGGTATAAATAGCGGAGATAACACCAAACAGCTGTTGTCGCTAATCAGCCAATTGGATGATTCCCTCCAAGTGACCACACAGCTGACGGGGTAAGAAGCCAAACAAACACACTCACACCAACACAGGAACACCCATACGCACACACATACACACACAGACAGGAACACACAGATCCATGAACCGTGACACTTTTTTGTTGGCACTGTAAAGTCAAAGGTTATTCAACATGTTACATATAATATGACATGCCTTCATCCTCAAACCCATCAACAAAACAACCCAAGGAAAAATGAAAATGTGCCTCAGACTGCATTAAATACGGGTTCATTTGAACTGAACATAAACATGGTTTGTTCTTACCACAATGCGTTTTGTGGGGTGAATTACTGGCTGCTGAGAGCATGAAAGCATTGAAATTACATTTTTTAAAAGTAAACAATTTTGATACTGTGAAGGGTCAGAATGCTAAACCTTGATCCAGAACCACTGCTCAATTCAGTTTGTTGTTTTTGTGCATTCGTGACCGAACCTGTGGTCAACCTTAAAAATTTCCGCCTTCAGGCTTTTAAGTCCTCTTCCATCATTTCCTTTCAGTTTTTAAATGTCTGTTTCCAGGTTGTTGTGGTAGAACCTCCTAAAAGACTCATTACTGTAACTCCTGAGATATCTATTTCCTATAGTATTTTAACCTGAGCACTTATGTCTGTACCTAAATTCAGTTGAGTCTGTTGAGGAAATTATGTAAGTGAAGGATTGTGGCGAATCACCTAATTTCCAGAATTCCAAAGTACAGACTATTATTAAAAGGAAATCAGAGAATGAGCAGTACCCATTACCTTTTCCTATTTGCTGGTAGAAAGAAGCCCTCGTGACCTTTACTGACGTACAGTCAGAGTCCAAGCTTGGAAAAAGCCAGATGGCCAAGGACACGGTGTCAGTCAGAATGGAGGAAATGAACAGGGCATAATGTATCGACGAGTAAAAAGCTGAGCTGGAAAGAGAAAGACAGAGAAAGACTGTCAACGAGAAGACAAATAACCTGGCAGGTCTACGAATTTGATTTAGATATGTTTTCATGACACTTCATGTCAGAATTGGGTGCAAATCATTGTAGCTCAAAGGCTTTTCATCAAAAGAATGAAAGACGTCTCACAATAAAAACGAAAGACTGAAGTCAGACAGTTTTTGCAAACATTTCCTGGAGCATTTCAAGGAGAAAATCTAAGACTTTTTGTCTTTAATTAGCCAGAAATAGGTAACACCGTATAATACAGTAACTACACACTTTGAATAATTTATTAAGCATTAGCAAATAGTTCATTCATTATTTGTTAAGCATTAACTCTACTTTAATAGACATTAGTAAGCGGTTTATAAATAAAGCTGCAATGTGTCAGGGTTCTGCCACTCCTGTCTTGTTAATTCTTGTTTTGGTGGCTGTTTCCGGACACTAGCTCTGTCTAGTCCTGTGTGTTGTCATTTTGTCTATGTATGAGTGCCAATTGTGGGTGCGCTTTGACCGTGCGCGCTTCCGTTTGATACGGGCGCTGGGGGTCTGGGCGTGTTCGCGATTGTTTTAATTGTTAAGTTTTGTAGTAAGTAGACTTATAATAAGTTATTTAATGAAGTGTGCTTCACACAGATGGGTGGGCTTGACAAACCATCTGTGGAAACACTCTTTGTTCTATTTTAAAAAAACATTTCCCCTTCCTTACTCTAACACTTTATTCTGTGAGCACAAACAGCTCCTTTGTATAATTAGCACTTCTTGTGTGTATTGCCTCTTGTTGAATTGCTAAATGCCTCCTCATTACAAATGCCTCCACATACAATCTGCTAAATGACTAAATGTAATGTAAGCTAGATAATGTACATGTACCAGGTTGTTTTCACAGAACACAACAGTTGATAAGCCTATTGAGCTTTAGTCTGTGAGAAAAAAAACATCCAAATGTAAATTAAAACTTACATAAATCTTTCAGGATAGATAATGCGGTGCAGTAATGATCGCCCTGTTGGGCTTTATTTTTCATTAAATATTGCTGTAGGGCACTTTTAAGACAAAAGGAACTGCAAACATCCATCTTTAGCCTTTTCGCTAAGTGTAATGTACAGCCGTGTTGGTGTTAAAACTATCACTCTGCAAAACAAATTGAACTGTAATTGAAACTAAGGAGGAGTGATGGTTCTCTTATCAAATTGACAATAAGACCTGTCTTAGGTAAACTGTATAAACATGAAGAAGCATAACTTGGAGTTCACTTCAGTTCTTTGAGTGTTATTGTAACTTATCTTCATCCATGCTGCAAGAAGTATGTCTTCGGTTTACTTTCTTCTGGAGAAAGAAATGGGAGTTTGCTGCCAATTTGGCCTCTACCGTACATCTAAAACTGAAGCCCCCAAGAAGTGAATAGAAGTAAACGGTGTTTCTGTTGGCATAGAGTTTTATAAAATACTAAGGCCACACTTTTTCAAGACTGGTAGCGTACAGTTCAGACACTCTCAGGTATTTCTATGGCGTCTCTGAAACACACTTATTTGGATAGTTCATGCAAAAAGAAATTTTCCCTCATTATTTGTGCTCTCTTTATTCTGTGGGACATAAACGATGAATTTTATCTATCTATTCAATTCAGTTCATCTTTATTTCTATAGCTCTTTTACAATGTAGATTTTGCCAAAGCAGCTTAACATAGCAGTTCTAGTAAATTTAAATTGAAATTGTGTCAGTCCAGTTTTCAGAGTTAAAGTTTAGTTCAGTTCAGTGTGGTTTAATTTTCACTGCTGAAAGTCCAAACACTGAAGAGCAAATCCATCGATGTGCAGCTCCTCAAGTACTGAATCATCAAGCCAATGGTGACAGTGGCGAGGAACAAAACTCTACCAATTGACAATAATGAAGAAAAAACCCCAAGAGAGACCAGACTCAGTTGGGCACAACTAGTTCTCCTCAGGCCAAACTACTTGTGCAGAGCTGCAGTCTAGGCGCCAGGGCTGGAGAGACTGCAGGTGTGAGTAGGTCACCAGTAGGTGTTCAGACTCGCCCACAGGATCAGTGGTGTCCTGTCTGTCACTGAGGTTTTTCAGGAATGAGTCTCATGCGCTTTACCGCAACAGCATCTGCTCAGAACACGGCCTGGTCTAAGGTTATGGAGACCTCTAAAATTCCTCTGTGGCTGGCGTCATCTATTCACACGACTTGGATCAGATCAATATCACTGCACAATCTCTAGAGGCCTCAGGATGAGTGTCCCCAGGTGGGGATATCTGTCTGTCTATCTATCTCATATGAAGATGCTTATGAATTTAATTAAGTAGATACAGGCTGGATAATGATAAACTAGACACAGGTGAAGAACATAATCAATAGCCAAGGGAAGATATACTTAAAAACATAATTAGAAACCATGACAACCGAAATCATTGATTTGATAGTTGAAGATAGTTGATTTGAAGTATCTGACTACCAAAACACAATGCAGGACTTTATACAGTTTGAACAGTCGACTAGCGTTTCTTAATAAAGTGACATCGCCAATTACTGTCCTGACTGGCGTATTCAACCCAGGCTCATTCTGAAAATGTACCTCTATACACGTTTCTGGAGGCTGCAAAATACTGATTGACCCACCCACACACTTCCCTAAACCCAACTGTGGAGAAGTAAGCATGATCAAATGCCCAATGAGGGGAAAGAGCATGCTTAGAGCCCAGCGGCTAATCGGCAGGCCAATCAGAAATAATAAATAACATCAGTTTTTCTAGTGATTGGGCCGGAGAGACACCTTATTAAGGAGGAGAGAGGGAACAGCTGAGAGAGAGGAGAGAGCACACACTCTCACCACAGCTACACATGTGGTGGTGTTTGATTTAAGAAAAAAAAAATTGTGACTTAGCTTTTATCGCCGACCCTGTCTTCTTCTTCCCACATACAACGAACTTTACTACACCAACCAACAATTTTCAAGAGCAATCTAGAAAAAAGTATATCCCTCGTCTCATTTTTACCACGTTTTCTGCTTTTGTCTTACCTGTATTCTGGAATTACTCTTCAGTGGACTCGCACCGTCGACACTCCTCTCTGCGTCTCAAGTCCACCGACGAACATGGCGAGCTAACAGGACAAACTAGTTACAGTGGGAAAATCGTTCACACAGAGGTAATCAGTCAGCTGGTAAGCACAAAAAGGAATGTGTCATACCACCCCGTAGCATTCGTCTAAGAAAATATACCTTTGGCTCCATAATGTGCGGTTTCCAGAAACGTATTTAGGACTACATTTTTTTAGAATGAGCCTGTGTTGGGCATATTACAGCATTTTTTTATTATTTTTTTTATTTTTTTATTTTTTGGAAATCCATGTTAACGTATAATTTTGACATTTTAATAATTGCAGTTTGATCTCAAACATTAGAAACAAGTTTGAAGTTTTTGTACACCAGTGATGTGTCTATTTATTACAGTTCCTCAAACAACAGAAACACTTGAAGAAATGAATATGATCAAATGAGGACATCATTTTCATATTTAGCTGATGTAACGCTCTAAAAATCTCCCAGATACTGTCGCAGTGTCGTGAACTTTATTAGAGAAAGCTGTTATATTAGATCATTTATATATCGCCCTAAATCTCACTAACACAGTATAGAGATGATGCATCACACACACACATAACTGTGCTTCATCCTCAAAGTTGAGCATATCTGACCCGCACTCTCCAATAGATCAAAGAGGATCTCACTTTCTTTTTCGCTCTCTCTAAGAGCCAGATGCTCGTAAGGATGGAGGGAAATGGATCTCACACGAAAGCCTTATTAAGCAGCACATCACAGCTCTGCTCTCTCGAAGAGTCTCTGACGTTTCTCCCAATTCTCCACTGCAGGTGTTCCTCCTGGCACCAAGCCCAGAAACCTAGCGTTTACCTACGGATCCTTCCGGACAAAGAACTAGATGATATGTTTCTTGACTTTGGTCCATCTTTGCACTCCTTTAACACTTGGACCAAGAAAGAGTGTCATTGCCCAGTTGATCTCCAATTTGGAAAATGTGCAGCCATGGGTCTTATTATGGCATCAGCATGTGGATGTTTTTGTCTTATGGGAGAGATGGGGGAGTGTTTTGGATTGATGAGCGTCCACGCACGACTTAAACCAGATCTTCCCTATCCACACAAATTTCCTCGCCCGCGGAGCGCTGGGAGCAGGGCCTGTTGTTTTTTCTCATTGCATGGTAACTTATCTTTGCTGTAGTGTTCACAGTAGCCACAGCTGTTTGACTTGGACCCGGACTGCAGGTTAAATGAACAGGGTTCAGAATAAGTGAAGATGTATCAGGTTCCCCCGCACCAGTCTGATGTGAGGAAATGCGGGGTGGATCGACCTATCATCACTGTGAGTGGGATCTTTGCCACGTGATGACTCGTCCAACACTCTGATCCAAACCCGAAGATTGACCTGAAATAACCCATAACTGCTTCATAAATCAAGGCAATTAACTCAGAACCCACAAATGTTTGATGCATATGGAATATAGAATCAGTGATGAAACAATTTAGAGGATAAAACATCCTCAAGCATGTTTTAAAAAATTAATCTCTCGATTTACATTTTTCCAAAACTAAATAAATAAAAGTTACAGCTACAATATTTGATATATGGCTACTGCTTTTATTTTCAGTGCAACCTACAAGAATGAACAAATTAATGAATGAATGAATGAACAAACAAATGAACGAACAACAATAGTAATCATTATTCTGTTTCTGATTATTCCTTTTTATTTTTGTTACGAAAAAAAAACATTTGCTACTATATTAAACTAACTCTAACAGCAATTTCATGTTGTATTTCATATTGTATGAGCATCTACTCAAATAATATTTTTGTTCCCATTTCTATGGCTGCTTGTTGATTAATATTTTATGTTCACCTGTGTCTTGTTTGGTTTCTCAATTAGTGAATTTTTTATGTCCTTTCTTTTCCTGGAAACAAGTCTTAAAGTGGGCAACAGTACAGGGTCTTCGTTGTCACATTTTGTGCTTCAAAATGCTCCACGCATTCGCTATTGGAGACAGGTCAGGACTGCAGACAGGCCAGTCAAGTACCTGTATCCTGTTCCTCCGTAGAATCTGGTTTTGCATTCTCTTGCTGTAAAACGCATGGGCGCCCTTGAAAAGAAAAGGCAGCATATTGTGCTTTAAAATCTCTATGTACTTTTCAGCATTAATGGTGCCATCACAGAAGTTTCCTTTGCCAAGGGTACAGACACAACCCAATACTTTGACAGACCCTGGCTTTTGGATTTGTTGCTGGTAACCGTCTGGATGATCCTTTTCTTCTTTGGTCCAGACACATGGCATCCTTTTTCTCAATACCTCAAATACTAATTCATCTTGACCACAGTACAGGTTTCTACTGTATGATGGTCCATCCCAGATGCCTCCAAGCCCAGAGAATTCGACAGCGCTTCAGGACACTGTTAACATAGGGCTTCTTTTTGGCACAGTACAGCTTTCACTGGCGTTTGTGGATGTAACAATGTATTGTGGTACTTTACATAGGTTTGCAAAAGTAGTCCTGAGGCTATGTGGTGATATCGCTTATAGATAAACAATGAATCTTGATGCAGTGCTGTCTGAGGTATAGGAAATCACAGTAGTTCTGCTTAGGCTTCTTCCAGATTCCTTGATTTTTTAAATTATGTTCTGCACTGTTGAAGGTGAAATATCCAAATCTCTTCCAATCTTTCTTTGAGGAACATTGTTTTTAAATATTACAATCATTTTATCACATATTTGTTGGCAAACTGATGATCCTCTGCACATCTTAGCTCCTTAAGGACAAGATCTTTCTTGGGTGCTGCTTTTATACCAAATCATAATAACAATCACCTTTTGACATCACCTGTTTCAAATCACATAATTATTTAACCAATTTACCTGATTACTACCCCTAAATTTCTACTGTCACAACCTTTTTGGAATGTGTTGCAGGTCTGAATGACAGGTAAGGATATATATATTTACAAATTAAATGAAGCTGACCAGACAAAACATGAAATATTTTGTGCTCATATTGTCTGCAATTAAATAAATTAAATTTCGAGATCACAACTTTCTGTGTGTGTGTGTCATACCTGTCAACTTTGGGATGTGAAAAATAAGGGATACGCCCACCATAATAAGGGATCCCCCACGCTTAAAATCGCATGTACAGAATCTGTTTGGGAAACAGCGTCTATTTATCACTATGGAGCGCATCAGCTCACAGCCACGCACCGCTTTATGACTGTTTTGAGGATTGCATAGGAGGAGCGACGGCACCTGTAATGAAAAAGGAAAGGGAATCCTGCCGTTTTTACATTTATATCAAAGTGTTTCATGCGTAAATTAAACAAAAGCACAGAACATACTCACATTTAAGAGCAAGGGGTGGCCCCTGGGGTTTCGGCGGTATGGGTTGCGTATAGGGAGGATCGGCTCTTTAATGTTTATTGCCACCCTTCAGAGAAAGACTGAAAATACGGAAGAAAATACAGGAATTTGTGTTTTCCATAGTGTCTCAACTTTTTTTAAGGTATTTGTCAATATGTTACATTGATTCTTGGCTTTTGGATAACCTTTTTTGAAACTAAAGTGAATCTGTTTCAGTCCACTTGCTGGTTATAACATCTCAGAGTGATCATGTGTCAACTCAACAACTGTTTATAAATAATTTATAACTTAAATTATATTGTATATAACTATGTACAATAGAGATCAATTGTTTAGTTATGTAGATGTAATTATCATAAAATTCTATCAAATTAATTTGTGGAACCATGTGAATTTTCAATGTGTTTATGTAAAAACTAGTTTACAAAATTGACATTTTCATAGAATTTTCAAAGCCATTTCCAGTAACACATGAATTTTACATAGGTAAAATTACATAGGTGGTATTAAATGAACTAATTTTTCATCAGATGTTTTCAGTTTAAATGGTGAAAAGCACTGTCCATCTGCATAAAACAAGTGAAGTGAACAGCAGAAAATGTGCAGCTCTTGTGTCCAGTGCAGGTGGCCGTCCAGTGGGCGCAGGGAGTGTTTGGGAGGGTCACGGAATGACTGGAATGTCATGAAGTGTGTATACAGGTGGACTGGGAAACAAGACCAGATTGGATCAGACAGTTAATTGGGAAACCAAGTCCCCGACAGTAAACCAACAGCTGCGCTTCACATTCGGCTCTACGGCTCAATCAGTGAGAACAGGCAGTGGAAGTTTCTGGAAATAATCTTCCTGGGTCTAAGTATCGCCATCATTTGGACAAACTTGATAACAATCATTTCCCCTCCTCTGTGTCGGACTGCAAACCTTCTGCCAAGGAACATTTCTGGAGGCTGCTTTCTCCACTTCTAAAGATTAATGAGCGAGCTCCGCCACAAATACATGATGTAGTCCTCTCAAGATAAATCAATAAAATTATGATAAGCTGTCTGCTTGAATCCCAAACATTAAACACTCAGCCAGTGCCAAACAGTTAAACTAATGCGCTATCACTTCTCACTTGTGAGACTTGGATTGCGGTTGTGAATGGAAAGTTGCATTTGGGGTGCACATGTTTGTGTTTTCAGTCATGCGGAACTCTTTGCCAAATTTTTACATGATGTAGGAATTGTTTTCTGAGTGTGAAAATATAAAATTAAATGAAATCACATCAACACCATCACCCCAAAGTCTGTGTAAAATGACTTTGTAATTAAATTCAATTGTAAGTATGCCAAATTATATTTGGTGGGCTTTTCTCATTTTTATAAGCAGAAAGGTGTTAACTGTAATGCATTAAACAGCATTTGATTGCCAAACCCAGCTTCTTTGCAAGCATACTGTATGTGATTAGAATGATTAGAATAGAAATGGTAGAAAAAAAAATAAAGCTACAACAAGTTTATCAACGCTACATCCTGACAGTTATTTTAAAATCTTTTATCATGCACATTGTGATAGCACAAACATTTACGCAAGCAACAAGCTAAAGGCAGTAACATATTCTGGCCTGAGTGAGTATAGTGGAATTGGTTTTACATATAAAATAATAATAATAATAAATGGTGGCGCAGTAGGTAATGCTGTCACCTCACAGCAAGCACCTCACTCTCGCTGGTTCGAGCCTCGGCTGGGTCAGTTGGCATTTCTGTGTGGAGTTTGTATGTTCTCCCCATGTTCGCATGGGTTTCCTCCGGGTGCTCCGGTTTCCCCCACAGTCCAAAGACATGTGGTACAGGTGAATTGGGAAGGTTAAATTGTCCGTAGTGTATGAGTGTGAATGAGAATGGATGGATGTATCCCAGAGATGGGTTGCAGTTGGAAGGGCATCCGCTGTGTAAAATAAATGCTGGATAAGTTGCCCGTTCATTCCGCTGTGATGACCCCGGATTAATAAAGGGAATAAGCTGAAAAGAAAATGAATGAATGACTAATAATAATAATAATAATAAAGATTTAAAAAGTACTTTAAAGTGAATTATTATCTGATGTCCTTTTTTTCACAAAATCATATTGTTTTATTCTGGTTTTAAAATCATATTTTTGGTCTGGTTTTAGATTTGCTGTAAACTTTTGCAAAATGATTCCACTAGTTCAATAATTTTCCTTTGGCGTAGTCTCTATTTCAGAGGTCGCCACAGCGGAATGAACTGCCAACTATTCCGGCATATTTTCTTCACAGCAGATGCCCTTCCAGCCGCCAACCAGTAATGGGAAACACCCATACACTATCGCATTTACCACATCGTACAACCCCCAAAGTCCTCACAGATATTAAACAAACCCAGATCTTATCAATATCTGCCTTTGGAATCTGTTCGAACCTTCTTGGTGAAAAAGACATGTTTTGCCACATCAACAAATGCATATGATAAAAGTTTTAAACAACACAGGCTCATTCTGAAAACTTAGTCCTATGTACGTTTCTGGAGGCTGCACATTATGTAGTCAGAGGTACGTATGGCTGCGTTTCATTTTTGAAATGAACGCTACGGGGCAGTATGAAGCAGTTTCTTTTTGCACTTACCAGTTGACCTCTCACCTCCGTGTGGACCACTTTCCCTCTGCAATCAGTTTGTCCCGTTAGCTCGCCATGTTCGTCGGCAGACTTGAGACGCAGAAAGGAGTTGACCACGACAAGGCGGTTCGAGAGCAGTTCTAGAAAGCAGGTAAGACAAAAACAGAATACAAAAATAAAATAAATCAGTAAATAACAAGGTGCGAATGTGGTAACATCTGAAACGCGGAGACAAGGAGTGTTCTTTTTTTTTTTTTGATTGCTTTTGAAAATTGTTGGTTGGGTTTAGGGAAGTGGGAATGAGAAGGATGGGTCGGTCGATTGGTCAGTCAGTCAGTCAGTCATTCAGTCAGTCAAACAGTCAGTTTACACGTAAACAGCAGGTGCGAATGGCACTCGCGAGAGAAATTTGACATCTCAAAAAGCAAATACTGCAGCCTCTCGTGGATTCGTGAAAACAAAAAGTGCAAAAATACATACCTCCCGAGACGTATTTTGCGGCCTCCAGAAACATACATAGGACTGCGTTTTCAGAATGAGTCTGTGTTGGTTTTAAATATTAATTTGTACTAAACTGTATGAATGGGATCACATAAATTGACATGAATTAGTTACAACTGCCATAAGGCCTAGTTATGAACTTGCTCAAAAATGTATTTCTTGTCATATGTAGCCTAAAAAGTTAGGGACTGCAGCTGTAATTTGAGAAATCCCATCTTATGACAAAATCATTTTCAAAAATGTTGAACTTGAAACTGGAATTTTTTTAAAACCCGTTTTCAATAGTTAATCCTCAAAAATCTATAGTTATGCACACAAACAGCCAAAACACAAAAAAAGTCTCATAAAACAGAACTAAACCTGTGAGAAAGTAAAATATGTACAGCATGTGGGTACAGACAGACAGTGTCACTCCATATTTAATATTTCCCCCAAAGTAATTTTAAAAAATTGGAATTTTAGAAAGTGTATTTCACCCACTCTGGTCTCTTCATTTCCATTTACACATTCTGCCCAAAATGCTAGTTGTGACTTCAGTATGTGTGCCATGCAGGCAGATGTGGGGAAATAAGTTAAATATGACTTTTCTATAATAAAATATATTCATACTTTTATTCATAATCCCATAATAATTGGAGTTCTTCTCCTGTCTGTTCTGAGGATTACATTCGTGACTTGTGGTTTTAATGCTCCAGGTGTGAAGTCACATTTTAGGCTGTTAAGTTTCGGTTCCTGGCCCCGATCTTCTGTAGTAAAAGTGACTGTTGTGCCAATAAATAAGACTCTAAATGGCTAAAACAGCCGTCAGTCATGGTCCCCTGCCAGTTTATTGGAGGGTTTGTGGTTTCCTGCATTTCGTCATTCTGTATCATCCGGCCATATTCTTATGATTCAGAAGAGTTTCCTGAGCCCTAGCCGAATACTAAATATGTGAAATTATCATTAAACCACATCACTGCATTGGTCTCAACTGCTATTATTAAATCTGTCTCACGGCATAATCCTCATCATTCCAGCAGGTTCAAACACACACAGTGGAGGAGCAGGGTTAAAAGAGAAAGTGTTCAGAGTGCACTAATTAAAATAAAGCTGCATTATTGGAAACTATGGTTCCATGAAGAACCATCCATGGAAACTTTCAATTTAACTGAGTATATTTACACACCATTTTTGACAAAAAAAAAGAAAAAAAAGAATTGGTTTTAAAGAGCACCTATTATGGTTGGTGTCGATAGACGATGCCATCGTCCATAGCTGATGGCTGATAGACATCACGATGCTGAGCTGGCATCGCGATCCTCCGCCCTGCCCCTGTCGCAGAAGCAACCTGCTCGTGAAAAATACACACTTAGACCCCTTTTACACTAATATGTCAAAAACAAAAAAAAGCAAAAAATGACAACAACAACAACAACACACACACACACACACACACACGCACACAAATCCCCAGATTATATTTTCCAACATTTTTTTACATTATAAGTTGAATAGAAATTCCTAAAAATCCATCATCTATTTTTCCTACTCTTGAAATCAATGAGAAGTTAAACAATGAAGATTTATAAAAATCAAGATAATAATAATAATTTATATTTAATAATATTCTTAAAATTTAATGATTTGATTAAATATTTATATGTTTAAAAATAAGTTAAGTAATAGGTTTAATCATTATTTAATAATTAATAAAGCATTAGTGTTATTATTGCTATTATTATGGCTATTATTATTGCTGTTATTATTATTATTATTATTATTATTATTATTCATTCATTTTCTTTTCGGCTTAGTCCCTTTATTAATCCGGGGTCGCCACAGCGGAATGAACCGCCAACTTATCCAGCATTTGTTTTTTAAGCAGCGGATGCCCTTCCAGCCGCAACCCATCTCTGGGAAACATTCATTCATTCTCATTCACACACATACTGTACACTATGGACAATTTAGCTTACCCTATTCACCTATACCACATATCTTTGGATTGGTGGGGGAAACCAGAGCACCCAGAGGAAACCCACGCGAACACGAGGAGAACATGCAAACTCCATACAGAACTGCCAACTGACCTAGCCGAGGCTCGAACCAGCGACCTTCTTGCTGTGAGCCGACAGCACTAACTACTGCGCCACCGTGTCGCCCTATTATTATTATTATTATTATTATTATTATTATTATTAATAATAATAATAATAATAATAATAATAATAATAATAATAATAATCCATTTTTAAAACTGTGTGAGCAATTTCATGCAAACCCATCATTGTTCTTAGATTTTTAAAAAGACTAAACATTTATTCAGTAAAGTTTTAGACATTTAAAATTTTGATTTAACCTTTGAAATAGAGTTCTGAGAAAAAAAATCCTGGATTTTAAAATATTAATTTGAATGGCCAGAAGTAAACTAAACGATGACATTGTGTTAAATCAAACAAACAAACAAGCAAATTAGTCTCAGTGGCTAAGTGGTTAGCACTATAGCCTCACAGCAAGAAGGTTGCTGGTTCGAGTCCCGGCTGAGTCAGTTGGCATTTCTGTATGGAGTTTGCATGTTCTCCCCGTGTTGGCGTGGGTTTCCTCTGGGTGCTCTGGTTTCCCCAACAGTCCAAAGACTTGCTGTACAGGTGAATTTAATAAGCTAAATTGGCTGTACTGTATGTGAAAGTCAAGGAAATGAATTAATGACTGTTTTATAATTTGAATAGATAGATCTTGACTATTTTTATTTGAAACTTTTGTTTTTAACATCACAATCTGAATAGATGCTCACAAAAATTCAACCCCAGAGCACTTGTAAACTTCTTATGTGATTTTAATTCAAAAGTTGTTTCTAATTACCTAAATAAACATGCACGAGTTGTCGACTTTTCACAGATGGCCCTTTTTTAATGTGTCCCAGATGCATTGTGACCTGGCCTTGACCCAAACGCTTTGCAGAAACTGACAAATTCGGAGCAGACGTATCCGTACTCATTTAAATCTCTAGACATGTCTTTCACCAAGCCGGAGAACAGCAGTCTCTATAAAAATGCCAGCGTTTCATTACCTGCGCAACCATTGCTTTTGTTTCCTTGATAAAAGACGTTCAGCCATCAGAAGGCAAAATAACAACAGGCACACGGTGAACATCATCCATCAACACCTACGGTTGCGCTGAAAATGATCCTAAATCACTTTTTTGCAAGGAGGCTGAGCAGACACTGAGAGCCGGTGTGGAAAACTCTTTAGTTTGGCCCTGTTTTTCTTGGCATGGCATGGAGAAATGACAACATTACCCTTCCTGCTAAAGGAAAGTTGTTCCCTGTGGGGTCAAGGTAAAGGGTTCATTCAGGATCAAACCCGAGGTATTCCAAAACAACTGCTTTTTATTTTTGTTTTTGTGAAAAAGAGAGAAAATCTTCCCCTGGGGACATGCACATTGGCTGAAAAGTTTCTAGATGCCTGTAGGAGAACAATATAAACCTGCTTATATTCTCGAATAAGTAAAAGAATTAGGATTGTTTGTGAATAAAACCAGCTTGATCTCACAAGGAAACGTAACTATTTTACGCTTTGTCAGTTTAGTGGCTAATTCATACAAATTTGATTTTAAATTTTAAAAAAGGACCTCACGGTGGCGCAGTGGTTTGCATGATCACTTCACAGCAAGAAGGCCGTTTGAGCCCCGACTGGGTCAGTTGTCATTTCTGTGTGGAGTTTGCATGTTCTCCCCGTGGTTGTGTGGGTTTCCTCCGGGTGCTCCTGTTTCCCTCACAATCCAATGACATGTGCTCTACTTTAGGTTGAATAAGTAATTGAATAAGCTAAATCAGTGGTTCTCAACTGGTTTGGCCATGGGACCCACATTTTTACATGGTCATCAAGCCACGACCCAAATTTTTAGGAACTATAAATGTAGGAATAATAATTAATTTGTATTTATTTGTTAACATACACAAGTAGTGACAGATAAATCATAAGAAAATTACAAGAAATTACAAATAAACAATATTTTATTGCTGTCATTTAACAAAATGGATCAAATTATATAAATATTACAAAGTAAAAACTACAAATACTGTAAACAGTGGTTAGGGTAAAGAAATGATCAGTTCCCATGAACTAAACTGAACTGTTGTCGCACACGCATTTTCAAAATAAAAGTCCGGTATAAGCAAAATAAATAAAAAAATTATGTTTTTTTTTGACCACACACTCCGCGACCCACTAAAAATGTTCCCACGACCCACTTTTGGGTCGCGACCCACCAGTTGAGAAACACTGAGCTAAATTGTCCGAAGTGTATGTGTGTGAATGCAAGAATGTATAGGTGTTTCCCAGTCTTGGGTTGTAGCTGTAAGGGCATCCGCTGTGTAAAACATATGCTGGATAAGTTGGCGGTTCATTCTGCTGTGGCAACCCCTGATTAATAACAGGACTAAGCCGAAAAGAAAATGAATGAATGAATTTTAAAAAGGACGATTGGCACCGATCTCTGCCCCTAAACCCAACCGTCACTGGGGGATGAGCAAACTGTACTAAATTGTATGAATGAGATAGTATTAATTCATACGAATTAGCCATCAAATCAAAACGAGGAATTGCTGTGAGATTGTGTTGATAAAGCTGTGCTGGATGCTTATTCCATCAAGACAATCAGCTGAGACTGGGGTGGTGCCCTTTCAAAAGGTACACTATTGTACTTGACTTGAAAAATGTTATGACAAAACAATATTAATGTTAACATAACGAATGTCTTTATGTTGATTTAAATTATTTTAATAAGTTAATCAGGTTTCAAGTTATTTTTTAAGTCATATAAATATTAATTTAATATTTTGAGTGCATTTTATTGATGTAAGCTGAAATGACTAGAAGGGTACATGTTAGTACCTAAAAGATAAAATATCATTCATTCATTTTCCTTCAGCTTAGTCTCTATTTCAGAGGTCACCACTGCGGAATCAACTACCAACTACTGCTATTGTGGATGCCCGTCCAGCCGCAACCTAGTACTGGGAAACATCCATAAACCCTCATTCACACACACACTCATTGACTACCCACAATTTGGTAGGTGACAGGCAACAGCGCTAACCACTGAGCCACCGTGCCGCAGATAACATAAAATATCATTAAAAGATATTAGTAGCTTAAAGTTATATATCAGTACGTAAAGAGTTCATATTGTACCCTAAAGGTAGATACTGTTGCACCTAAAAAGCACAAAAATGTACCTTTGGATAGGGTACTGTTTTATTTCTGAGTGACATTTTGAGTCAAAAGTCAAAACTTTGAATTATGTTACATTCTCATGCCATTTCTAATCTGGAATAGGAAAAATGTCTGTTAATTAATTTCCGTATTTTGTGATTTGCGAGTGTTTTGCATATAATTATGGTTATGAATTGCACTATTGGACTTTTACTGTATCTCTGATCTGTCAACTTTTGATGTTGAAAATTTTAGTGACATTTTTAGTAGTTTGAAACTACTTTTATTTTATTTAAAAGAAATATTTACAATATATAGAATTGGTCTGTAGTTTTTTTACTGTAATTTATGACACCAAGCCAAACAAAATATTACGTCACGTTGCCCTTTTTGTAAAATAACAAGTTTATATTGAATTGAGTTTAATATATCTTTCAATTTTGACTTCCTGAGTAAGATGAAACAATAATTTATAATATAAAAAGTATGTTGAAGAGTTCATGTTAGGACATGCATTAACATTAACTAATGGAACACTCTAGGTTCTCATGGACTCCCATTATATTATTTGACCAAACAATGCAAGTCAATGGGAACCAATGTTCCACAGAAGAATAAACAAAGTGAATTACTAAAAGAGGGTCAACAAAGAAATAACAAAATAACAATTCATTCCGCTGTGGCGACCCCTGATGAATAAAGGGACTAAGCTGAAGGAAAATAAATGAATGAAAATGTCAACATTAACCAATACATTAGGTTGCCATTGATGTCCATTCTTTCCCTGCAACCAACATTTTCCAAAATATCTTCACGTTTTGTTCAATGTATAAAAATAATAATTCCTTACATTTATATAGCACTTTTCTAGACACTCAAAGCACTTTACACAATTTGGGGGTCTCCTCATCCACCACCAGTGTGCAGCATCCACCTGGATGACGCCGCATTGCGCCAGACCGCACACCACACACCAGCTGATTGGTGGAGAGGAGACAGAGTGATTAAGACAACTATGATATGAGGATGGTTAGGAGGTCATGATGGACAGAGGGCAATGGGCAGATCTGGCCATGATGCTGGGGTAAACCCCTACTCGTTTTCGAATGACATTGTGGTATTTTTAATGACCACAAAGAGTCAGGACCTCGGTTTAACGTCTCACCCGAAAGACGGCGCTCAGTATAAAGTCCATTTCACTATACTGTGGCATTAGGACCCACACAGACTGCAGGTTGAGCGCCTCCTGTTGACCTCACCAACACCACTTCTGGCAGCAACCTAGCTTTCCCCTGTGGCCTCCCATCCAGGTACTTACTGGGCGCAGCCCTGCTTGGTTTCAGTGGGCAACCATGTGAGAGTTGCAGAGAACTAGCTGCCAGCTACTCAATGTCCTCAATGTGGAGAACATACAATGTTTGTTAGATTGGTTTAAGGCGGCAGCTAATAATAATAATAATAATAATAATAATAATAATAATAATAATAATAATAATAATAATAATAATAATAATAATAATAATAATAATAATAATAATAATAATAATAATAAACATTCCAGAAGGCACCACGGTGGCCTAGTGGGTAGCACGTTCGCCTCACAGCAAGAAGGTCGCTGGTTCGATCCCCGGCTGGGCCAGTTGGCATTTCTGTGTGGAGTTTGCATGTTCTCCCCGTGGTTGCGTGGGTTTCCTCCGGGTGCTCCGGTTTCCCCCACAGTCCAAAGACATGCGGTACAGGTGAATTGGGTAAGCTAAATTGTCCGTAGTGTATGTGTGTGAATGAGAATGTATGAATGTGTTTCCCAGAGATGGGTTGTGGCTGGAAGGGCATCCGCTGCGTAAAACAAATTGCTGGATAAGTTGGCGGTTCATTCCGCTGTGGCGACCCCGGATTAATAAAGGGACTAAGCCAAAAGGAAAATGAATGAATGAATGAACATTCCAGAAAAGTCTTAAAGAATGTTGGTAGGCAAACAGTGCAGAGTCATATTGACTTGCATTAGATTTTGGACCATACAGTGGAAAACAACAGAAATTGAAACTGCTTCGTTTACAACATGTTTCCAAATATCTTATTTTGTTTTAAACAGGAATGCCACAACTGTCAGTAAACTTGAGTCAACAGTAACAGTCCATTCAAAAATAAAAAAAGTCATCTTTTACAATCATTTTGTTACAAATATTTTCAATCTGTTGGTACAAGTTTTGGCTCCCATTGACATCTTTTTACCCATTTGAATGGAAGTCAATGGGAATTGAAACTGTTTAATTACCAACATGCTTCACTTTTGTTGCACTGAAGAAAAATCAATCACAAAGGTTTGGACTGACATGAAGTGGAGTAAATATTTTCAACATCCTCCTTCTTTACGCATGTATTTAAAGTGGTTGCAAAGAAAGAAACATCATTTCAGCAGCAGATCAACAAAAATCATAAGAAAGCTGTGTTTGTTTGGACAGAAAAATCATAAAAGAGTCTTCCTTGTTTACCTGTGCGAGTCTGCACTCAGCTTTGTTTGCGACCCGTGGTGTATTTTTCATACCTAAGTCATGTTTGTCCTGATTTGTGTTTATTTGCTCGTGTTTTTATTGATTTGTCTGTTTGGGAGCGCTTTTGACGGGCCACATTCATCATGTGTTGTTTAGACACGGCTGTGATCAGTGCAGCTGGGTGCTTGGCAGGGTTTGAGGGGGTCATAAATATATTTCCCATTCATTTCGCAAAGCCACGAATTGTTTCCCCAAGGGGATCGTTCTTCGTCTCACTTTGATCACAGTATATCATACACAAACATCTAAATCGGACGGCTAATCAAAAACGTCTTCCACAGAGAGAAAATGCATGGCTGGCTTCGACCACAACTGAAAACAAATCCACTTAGCCTGGGTTTTGCCTATGTGTCAAGGGGAACGGCAAAGCCACAAATCAAACCAGTCCAAACTTCTGCAGCTATCGAATCACCAGCTGCTCTCTTATATGACCGAAGACGCTCCAGAAGTTGGCCGACACGATAAAGCGTCAGTCCAGAAATTCAAATGCTAACTCACGTGCTCTTCACAGAAACGCCAAACCATAACATTAGTCCTTCAACATAGCTTTCCATAACATTTACATCACATGATCCTCTTCAGCGTTTGGTGAGATTTACATTATAAAAGATTTATTATTATTATTATTATTATTATTATTATTATATGAATTGAGTTTGTGGACTTAATTGAGAAATTTAATCGAGAAAGCCATGAAATGACATGAAAACCTTTGTTTATTTACAAGGTAAATAAAAGACATGAACTACAGTATATTGTAAACTTCATCTGAAAAAAAAAATAGGGGTGTTGCGTTCATAAATACAGTTAAAGACAAAATTATTAAACCCTCCTGTGAAATCTTACATCTTTTTCAAATATGCTGTTTAACAAAGCTAAGACAATTTTCCCAGTATTTCCTATTAAATTTCTTTGGGATTTAGTTATTTCTTACAGTTTGGCTTGAATAAAAGCAGTTTTAACATTTTACACATAATTTTTAATATTACTTTGTCAATGTTATCATTCAATATTAATTTGTCAATATTATTTTAGACCAAGTTGAGCTTTTACATTGCACTTTAAAGCTAAATACTAGTGTCTTGCAAAAAAAAAACAGTAAAATATTATGTACTGTCATCATGGCAAAGACAAAGAAATGATTGATTATTAAAACTGTTATGTTTGAAAATGTGTGGAAAAATCGTCTCTCCATTAAACAGCACTCGGTGAATATTTTAAAATGAGTTATTATTTCATAAGAGGGCTAATAGCTGTATGTGCACTACAGTTCAAAAGTCTGGGGTCAGTGTTTTTAAGTTTATTTTTTTAATTAACTGCAGATGTTTATTTAGCAAATTTTTATCCAATTAATCAAGGAAGCCAAAGTCAATCATATTTTTATTTCAAATATATGTCGTTCATTTGAACTCTGTTTATCAAAAATATAAAAAATGTTCACAAATTAAGCAGAGCAACACTGATAAAAATAATAAATATTTCTTAAGAATTTAAGCTACACTTTTAAAAATAAATGTTCCATAAGAATCACTGTAGATCACTGTAAAAAAACAAAAAAAAAACTTTGTAATGTGAGTTTTTATATGAAAATAGAAAAAAAGCCTACACTGTAAAAAAAAGAATTCTGTTATTTTACTTTTTTTTCCAGCAGCTAGTGTAAAACGATGGCCGTTAAATTACAGACATTTACTGTAAAATTACAGATGGTAAACTACAGAAATTTACTGGAAATTTAAATGTTAAAAAATTTCAGTAATTTAACGTCTGTTATTTTACGGTAAATAACTCACTAACTGATTCATGTAAACCTGTAACCCATAAAAAAGTAATTATTGGAATTTGATTGTATAATCCAGATTACGTGTAATCAGTAATTACCCAATGCTGCGTACAGAATACTATCCGTTAAAAAATCTGTTATTTTACTTTTTTTCTGGCAGATATTGTGCCGGAACAAACCCGCAAAATAAACGATTTTTTTACAGTGTATTATTATATTATACAGTTTTGTATTTTACTGTAGAATACTGAAATAAATCCAACTAACCCCAAAGTTTTGAACTGTAATGTTTTTTTTAATAACTCATTGATCATTGAACATTATTTGCAGTCAGTAAGTAAACAAGTCTTCGGCAAGATAAGTAAAAATGTACCCATACTATATCATTTCCCTCCTACTGTCCAGCTACAGTAAATTAAACCCAAATGCACCAATATTGTGAAAAACCAAAAAACGAAATCTGTGTGGAGTCTAAAAAATGACTCCATCAGTAAACACAAAAATATGCTTCAATTTGCAATTTCCTTTGTTTCTTTACAAACAGACCATGAAAATACTTCATCTATACTGTCACAGATTATGTAAAAATGTGTTTTTGTCAATCATGACACTATGATTTATCAAAAAAACTGTCTAAATACAGTAGCAATCAGTTAAGGCAAAACCAAAAAAAAAAAAAAAACAGTGCAAAAAATCCTCTTTAAGGCACTCGAATGGAATGTTTACAACATCCAACCTTACATTTATTTACATAGTCAATCTCAAGAATCAAACGTGTATAAAACCCAAAGTCTCTTTAAAAGTACGACCACCATTAAACTCCCTTTTAACTCGACTAATCTTCCAAATTAAGACCCTGCGAGCATCTGTTTCACAGACCAAGAACAAACCCGAAATCCCTCAGACTGAAATGACCTGTACTTGTTGTTAACGGAGAACCAACATAGCTGATTCCTGAGGAGATTGTCCAGACTTGCGGGCATCATAAATGCGCATGATCGGAGCTGTGATCGCTGTCGTGACTGTCGTCCTCATTGCTGGGAGAGCCGATAGGATGATGGAGTCCCACCATTGGGGAGAATTCAGAGGGTAAGAGAGTCCCTTTCTTTACGTTTACCAGCTCCTTCTCTCTGGCGGCGGCTCCCTGTTGACCTCCTTTCACCCGCTTCCACTTCATCCGTCTGTTCTGGAACCAGACCTTCACCTGTACGCGGAGCAAAAGCTGTTAATGTTGTCACGGGAAGTGTAGAGGAAACTTAAGATGGCAGAACTGAACTCACATAGGCAGAATTAAAATGAAACAAAAGAAGAAGAAACATTGAAATATATTGTGTTTTCTTCATTCATTGTAATGCACTGTGTTTCTGAGGTGGGGGCTGGGTGGGGGGTAACCTTTTAACAATTTTACCATGAATATAAATATCTAAAATATCACTGAGTTTAACAGTTTATATTCACAAATATCTTGTCAGGCACATTTAGAATGATATGCTTTAAGTTGAATAATGGTATCGTGCAAAATAATTAGTAAAATATAAAGTACTGTCATCATGGCAAAGACAGTGAAACTAGTTATTAGTAATTAGTTATTCAAAGCATATTTTGAAAAATGTATTGTGTTTCTGAAGGGGAAAAATTATGGCTTGTTCATTTTACCATTAACTGAAGACACAGACTAAAATATCAATGAGTTTAACAAGAGTTTTTCTACCAAAATGTCTTTTCAGGCTTATTTGTGTGATATAGAAATGCTCTACTTAAGGATCACAGTACAATCTCATAAAACTAATTCACTGACATTGTGGGATTTAAAATCGTTACACCATCCGCTATCCCAGATTTAAAAAAGAAAAAAAATCTAGGATAACGGATGGTGTAAAGATTTTAAACCACACAATGTCAGTGAATTAATTTTTTGAGATTGTTTTTAATGATTTCTTATATAATACAACTTAGTAAGATCACATTTTCTTAAATGTTATGTATATTTAATAAGTACCGTTCAGAATAAGTGTGTTTAATTGTTACATAATTTGCCTGTTACTGTACACTGAATAGAATGTTATTTCTAACACATTTTTACTTTTTTTCTCATTTGTACATTAAAATTGACACTTCATTGGCATTTAATACGTTTTGTTTGCATAGCTTTAGTTTTTGCTTTTTTAGTGATTTAACTTTCTCTTAACAAAAATGGCAAATGGAACATTATTTTAAAAAATTTCCCTTTTAAAGAAATCAAAGTAATTTTGTAATGCTTTAGATTTTTTTCAAAAATAATTAACCTACACACAAAGATTTGTAATAATAAGATGAGATGTAATAATAAGATGATATTTTATAATAAATAGAAAATGTTTATGGGTATTTCAAATATTGATTCTCATCTTACTATTACAAATGTTACAAAGTTTATTAAGTTAATGTATTAAAAAAAAAACGTGGACTGTTGGACCACAATTTCATGTCCACAAATTCAATCAAATAATTTTACTAAAAAAAATATATGTATATATTATATATAACGTATGCATTTGCATATATTTTTGTATATTTATGTCTCTCATATATTATATTTACTAAAATACAGAAAATATTACTTTATTGTAAATAAATTGTATGAATATTTTTATATAAGTCCCTAATATTACTGCAATTAATTTAAAAAACTGAATAAATATAAATTTACACACATTTACCCAAGTAAATAAACAGAATCAATGATAGGATGAAAATCTGCGGAATTCTGCGCACAGATTTTGTGTGGGAATAGTTATCAGTAAACAACATGACATGAGCTCCTATATCAAAAAATATATATATTTTGATTTTAACATTAAAAATATTCTGTATTCTTCATATTTTAGGCTATTAATGCATTATTAATACAATTTTGTTTAAGCTACACACATTGTGTGTGTTGTAAGTCTTTAAATTGCATCTGAGTAAAGTCTCTGTCATCTGTGGCCAATCAAAGTCAAAATTCACACGATTAAAATATATAAGTAAATTATTATAATCTGAATCCATGTATTATAGTATCAAACGCTCATAAAACAAAGTAAAAATTATGCGCAATCTAATTCAACAGACACTAATGAAACAAAAAATGCTTAAAATGTTTGTCAACGCTGTTATTCAGTAGTCAATTACACACAATGTTTACATGACTTGAGTATCTTAGTAACGCAGACGTCCAAGATCTGCATCAGGGAAACTCAACGCCACTTTGTGCAACCGCATGTTAGGGTGTGTGTTATGGCACTTTCCAGAAAGACTTGTTTTGGCACACAGACCCCACTCTAAAACCACCATCGTGCCCCTCTGTATCTTCATAAGTGCGCATGTGTATCAGATTGGATGAGTGACAGATTTAAAGCTTTCTGCCAACACAGCACTCAGATCCCACACGTACAGACCACATACATAAACCAAGTAAAACACCTCATTTCAGATCTGCTTTTAATCTTTAAGCTTCCCCATATGGTACAATTTTTTTGTCCTGGCAAATATATACGCTAAATATATTTTGAAACAGTGAGGCTCAAGAAAATACACTCAAAAAAAAAAACTTTTAGTCACTTGTTCAAACTACTTATTTGAAATGATTTGAAGCTACACAATTCTTATGTTGTTGTTGTTTTTTGTAGGTCGGGGGTTTGGGCAACTTAATTGCTTTATGTTCAATCTACTTACAATTGTAAAAAAAAAAAAATAATAATAATAATTACATTAACTTAAGCAATTTGTGTTGTGACAAGGAAGGAATTGTGTGGAACCCAGCATTTTTTTCCACTATATATTTTCAGATAAAAAAATAAAAATTAATTTCAGCCTATATAGACACCCAAAAGATATTTAAAATGTATTCCAGGGTCATGAAAACAATGTGGATGGAGATCTAAAGAATCCATTTAAAATAAAACATGATCAAAAAGAGGTAACAGATATATATATATATATATATAGATATATATATATATATATATATATATATATATATATATATATATATATATATATATATAATGTATAACTGTATCAATTATGTACGGATTTTAAAATACAGCTGTGATTTCTGTCTGTTAAAAATGACCTCTCCACATTTTTTATTTTTATTTTAGCTTTAAATATTTCAGACATCAAATATGATTTTCTTCAAATGATACATTAATGTATTTTCTACAAAATATATAGATTAAATATATATTATTAATATGTTTTTTTTAAATGTAGAAACTATATACAGTGCTCAGCATAATTGAGTACACCCCATTTTGAAAATGCTAAGTTTTATTAATTTCTCATTGCATGAAGTTAGGCAATGTATTTTGATGCATTTAAACAAAACATATTTATTAAACAGATATATTTATTAAAATAATGTTTATGTCACCAAACATATTTAAAAATTGAAAAATAATACAATTTAAATTTAAGCAAAATATTGCAAAAAGAAAAAAATTACAACCAACAAAATTTCAACTAAATATTTCTATTTTTTTGCTTCTCTTGATTTTTCCTCTTTTTTAAATTTGTATTTAATATTTTTCTCGAACATAAATTTGAGTGTACTAGTTTTTGGACCATTATCGTAAGATATTTTGTTAGATTAGCTCAAGATTTGGCTTCAGTACTGACTAATCTAATGTATATGCACAAATATTGTAAAGCTTCCTATTAAAAATATGAATCTAAAAGATGTGAGGGGCGTATATGCTTATATATGCTGAGCATTGTATAAATGTATTTTTTTTAACAAAGTTTAGCATATATAACATTTTTGGACTGTTATTTGTATTATATGTATTTGAAAGTATATTTTTTACTGTAAGGCAAAGTAACAGCAGATCAGTGTTATTCTTTTCCTGAGCAGATTTCTGGGAAGTTTGAAGATGATTGGCTCCAGCATTGGCTCGCTGGTCTATTTCCACCTGGTCAGTAATGTGCTGATGTGAAGCTCCTGGTGACCCGCTGGCCCTCGTTCCAGATCCTGACTTGACACTCTGGTCGGCTCTGGGATGAACGAGCTGCTGCCTAAAACGGGCTGATGGGATGTGGAGCGAGTGGCGGCGCCTGACAGTTATATTTATATTATATTTCAAGCCTGATGGGGTTATTTTAGGAAGCGCAGCGCAGGTATTTTAGACTGAGCTCCTACATGAGTCAGCAGATTTCCTTACATGACAAATTTTTTTTTGATTGAGCGGTGAGAAATGACTTCTGTTCAACTGATTGGAGGAATAACAAGGGTGAAGTGGTGTTTGTAAGCATCAAATATTTTTGGCATAGATTTTAAACGATCTTTAATGTTCAAAATCACTTTTAAGAGAGTAAAATGGCCCAATATTGGTGAAATAACATTATCATTATTCAGTTTTACAGAAAAACGTATTGGTTTTAAGGTTTCATTAATGTTAGTTCATGAATGAACGATGCATGTAAAGTATTTAAGGATAGTCCAACATTTACATGGATTATTAACATCCAATTTCATGCAATTTCAACATAAATTAGTGCACCATGAGTTAAAATGAACTAACAATGAACAACTTTAATAACACAAACTAACGTAAACAAAGATAAATATTGTAATACATGTATTGTTCACAGTTTGCTCATGTTAGTAAATAAATGAACTAACATTAACTAATACAACCTTATCGTAAAGTGTTACTAATTTATTTAACAATCAACAACAAATTTACGCTGGCAAAATTGATACTTATTAAATATACTGTAAAAAAAAAAACAACAACAACAAAACAGGGCTTTTAAGTATCAAAATAGTACAATATAGGATAATTTTCCCCCATACATTAGAATGTCTTCTTTAATTTTTTGGGGTAAAAAAAAAAAAAAAAGACATGTTTAGAAATATGTGCGTTCATTATTTGAGATTCTTCTTTTATTTTAACAAAAGTGTCTGTAACTTAAAATGTAACGGAAATAAAGCATACGTATTTACGTATTTTTAAACAGTATGTTGTTTATTTACTCAGCCATAATTAAAAATTATTGGTAGTACTAGTAATAGTAGCAATAGTAGTATCAAAATGGATTAATCAACATTTATTCAAAATAACCCAATGCATTGGGTTAAGTTATATAACCCAGTGCATTGGGTTAGAATAACCCATAGTTAGGAAGGACGCTATTTCTGCGCAGAATTTTACTAAAAATCTGCGGATTTATGCGGAATGATTTTTGGAGTATCACAACTAAAACCTTAATACATTAAATAAAAAGTAATTCCTTTTAACATTTTGTTTAATGTTTACAATGCGAATCCAATTAGATCCACTTTATTTGGTTAAAGCAAGCCTCTCGTATAAAATATCTACTAAAAGACAGAAAATGTTACTCTTTAAACTGTATTGTAAATAAATCATATGAACGTTTTCATATTAATCAATATTATTACTGAAATTAATTTAAGAACTGAATCAACATACATTTACACAAGTAAATAAACAGAATCAATGATGTGCTAAAAATCTGCCAAAATCTGCGGAATTCTGCGCGTGCAGATTCCGTGTGGGCCTAGTTATGGGGTATTCCTAACCCAACTAGTATATTTACAAGAAAAAATCATTTGATAAAAGATTAAAAGATTTTATTTAATGATCAGAGTGCAGTGTCAGCACATTTCTCAGCCATTTTTTATTTAATTATTGAAAATTCAGTACACTCACATTTTATTTTATGCATTATTTTAAAAAGCACAGGTCAGAATAAGTATGTAGTTTAACTTTAACAATCATTTTTGTGCATTTTTCCCTTATGTTTTGACATTTACATTTCACAAACCTTATTTGAAACATTAATATAGATATTACTTGCATTTATTAATGTTTTTAAAACAAAAATCACATTTGTAAAACTATTTCATTCCTACATCAAAATAGGACGTCTCGAAAAGGGAAGTTTTTTTTATACTTTAAGATCTAAGATCAACCCACGATCACAGATTTATTGGATTTGAGTCTTTGGATAGGAAGCATTTGTGTGGAGGAGTAGGAAGGAGAAATGGGAATGAAACACAAAAATGCAAATCCTATGTGAGTTGAACATGAAGTAGGGATTGATTTTAGGTCAGGACTCAGCTGGAATGATCTTAAACTCGGGTGTGTGGGATCTGTGGGCCATTTTAAAGAAAGCATTTGTACAACATGGTCTAGTTATAAGACATATTAAAAAAATAAAAGGCAATAATGGGTGTAGTTTTTACTCTGTTTAGCTCTTCTCCAAGATACTAGATATATTTTTGAAATCTTTAAAAAGAAATCTGTTTCACAAAAGGTTGAACAATAGTCGAAACGTTTCCTTTATTTCTAGATTAGACATCCCATTTTGGTGTCTGCATCAAATTAAACTGAATGATTTTATATCCATAGAAAGAATATTAAAAGCAAGTAAAAAGTCTGTTTTGATGTGAAAATAAAATAATGAAAAACCCTGATCTGTATTTATTAAAACATATAAAAGAGTAAGTCATCATGCTAAAGTTTATTATATTTTGATTTATTAAAAGCCTCCTTGCTGACAAATAGTTAAATCTAGAAGTTTGAAGGATATTGGAAAAGTACAGAGATGCAGAATGAGTATTAATTAGTATTTTTGTGCTGCACTGTGATGATCAATAGATTATTTTAATAATTCATAACGTATTGTTTGTATTGTAACGATTATTGTTCTAAATATGCCTGACTAGATGTGTTGGTACTATTTTACACTGCATGTTATTTTAGTGGAGGTCTTCTGTTAATAAAACAAAATAAAATTAAAGAGGACCTATTCTGTAAATCGGGATATTCAATCTTTTTTCGTCTAAGGAAAAAAGTTAACTAGACACATTCTAATGTTATTATAGCGAAACCAAAAGGATGTCAACCTAAATTGAAAAGGGTAAAAATGCCAAATGCAAAAATACCAGCAGTAAAATACTGCAATGATCAGTTTTTTCAAACTTATTTTTTAACCTTGGATTTATATAAAAATTATTTTAGGAAGATACTAATAAATGGAACTTCCCAAGTGACATCTCCTCAGCATGCATTTTACAGTCACTGTTTTGAAAGGTTTATATCATTGCAGTTAACTGGCAGATGGGAAAATCTGATGCCACTAAATTAAATGTGCGCAATAAAAAAGAACTCATGTGGACATTCCTGCTTGAAGCATTTTTCAGTCCTGTCGTCCCTCTTTCACCCTGTCAGTGCCACTCAGTTCCACTCTCTCTTAGCTAATAAAACCCTTTAAATTAATAATAATAATATGAATAATAATAATAATAATAATAAAAACAATTAAATACTTACATTACAACGAGTGTTTGCATGCATAAATGGTTACATTACTTAAAGTGTACAGTAGTTAGGAAACTGAGATTTAACACCTCAATCTGAGAGTTAACAGTTAATCTTATTCTTCACACATTAACTTTTTTTTTTTTAAGAAATGTGAATCCAATGAGTTTATTTAAAAAATGGAAAATATGAATCTCAGCACAAGGCCTTATTTATCCTTACTTTCTAATGTAAGACATAGTTTACAAGAGGTTAAACGCTGATTAAAATCAACAATTGAGGCCATATTTTTTGATTTGTTGAGAATTAGTACACTTTAAAAATCATATGATCAATAAGTCATGACAACAAAGTCAGTTTCACATATTAAGATAAGCTAAAGGGATACTTCACATAAAACTTTAAATCGATTACTCCAAACCTATTTCAATTTCTTCTTTTGAACACAAAAGAAAATATTTTGAAGGATTTCGGAAACCAGTAGCCACTGACTTGTGTAGTATTTGTATGTCTTTGGTTATAGTTCTATAGTCATAGTTTTCATCCATTTTCAAAATATCTTCTTCTGTGTTCAAAAGAAAAATCAAACTCAATGGTTTGGAACCACTAGTGGGTGACAAAATAAGCACATCTTCATTTTTGGGTGAACTATCCCTCCAACTTAATATTTTAAGTTATTTGAGTTGTTTTAAGTCAGTTTGATGTAATGAAAGTTAAAAAGCTGTGTAAGGTTAATTTGATTCAACTTAAAGATTGAAGGCAATTGCTTTTAGAGTATAACAGAAAGCATTGGTTTATCATTGTGCACAACTTAATCGATTCAAGTGTAGTCAGCCTTTTTTTTTTTAAATCCAGATTTTTAAAGCCAATGGAAGCGCCAGTGTTATGTCTCTAACATGTGAACGCAGCTCAACGTACTTGTCTCTCTGTGAGGTCAAGGTTGACAGCGATTTCGTAACGTCTAAGCCGTGTCAGATAGTTGTGGTGAGCGAATTCTGACTCCAGCTCTCGAATCTGTTCCTTGGTGAACGCCGTGCGCTCCTTCCTAGGTTTACTGCTCACGTCTGACTTATAGCTCCCATCCTGGGAATCTGAAATGAAAAACAGATCACTTTCCAGCCGCTGTAAATGCACAGAAAAAGAAGGGGGGGGAAAGAGAAAGCAAAAAGGGTGAAAAAATAAGATGGTGTGATAAACTGCAGGGCTCTGAAATAAAATAAACGAACATAAATAAAAATGAAAGCGGAACAATTTGGCCTGCCAATCAGGCTTTATTATGGCGATACGGTGGTGGGGTTTTTTAGCAGGCAGAGACGGAGCCAGAAATCCCAGCACATGCTCTCAAATCTGGCCTGAATCAACAGGGCTTCGTTCACACTCTCCAACAATCAGATCAATTTACTCTTCGTTTTCCACGCACAGCTCCTTTAACAGAACACATGAAGGAACATTTCTGATTGGTCCAAAAATTGTCAACTTCAACCCTCACTGTAACAGTGATGACTGAAACTTGTTATTATAGTTACAGAAATAGTTATGATATGTCATATTATGAGGTAATACTAAATCTGCAAAAATAGAAACCAGTTTTTTATACAATACATTATAGTTAAAAGTACAACATGAAATTGATTCTTTTAATTACTTATTGTTGCACAAAAAACAGCTGATTATTCAATACAGTATGTTAGTTATAGCAATTTATGATGTTATGATGTGTCTCTATAATTAAGGTTTTTAAAAAATGCACTAATAGGAACATATTGATTGAAGTTTGTTACACAGTATATTACAGTTAAAGCAATAGCAGTTATAGCAGTACATAAAGTTACAGCAATATATAGTTATGGTGTGTCTAGTATTACATTTTTTCTTTTCAAAAATTGGATCATAGTGGATTGAAGTTTGTTATACAGTATCCTGTATTAAGGTTAAATCAGTATAGCAGTTATAGTAGTACATAAAGTTACAGCAATATATAAAGTTGTGTGACGTGTCTATTATTATTAATGCAAGTAATCTGCAAGATTACATTTAAAAGAAAAAGAAATTGACAATTATACTGCCTGACCATTTTTTAAAGTAATAATTAAACTTAGGGTAGTAAATTATGTAAAATTTAGAGCAAAGAATTTATTTATTTAATTTTATTGTGCAAAATTTTGTTCAATCATTTGCTGTTAAACAAATTACTTAAAAAGAAAACACCCAAATCATTTGATTTTATTCCAGCAAAACTAAATTCAAGGAATCAGTCAAGTATAAATAGAAATACTGCTGCATTTTTTTGTTGAATCAAATGAACGTTTCTAGTCATCTCAACTTACATCACTCAAACTGACTAAAAATATTAAGTTAAACTTTGTATAACTTAAAAAAAAGTTTACATAAGTTCAAGTAAAAATAATTGTAACCTTGACTTTGTCATACTTTTTTTACATATTTAACAAAAATGTAAAAAAAATATACAGATCATCATCATCTGTAAAAGTTTAACACAACTCAATTGCAGTTAAAAAAAAAACAAACACATTTTTTTAAGAAACATATATTTCCAATAAACATCTTTTGGCTTTCCTTTCAGTACATGGGTGTGATTTAGATATCAAACTTTTGGCTCCTTCAAGAACACAACTGCTCTGGAAATCCAAGGGTTTTGACGTTACACAAGATTATGAGCTTTGAAAGTCGTATTTCAATCCGACATCACTTTTCGGAATAATAATCTAAGATCTGTTGGGCCTATCGCTGCTACATCTCGACACGTGACACCACTCTAAATGGAAACCACACTGCTTTTGATAACTGCCAACAGACTGGAGGAAATTGGATTTGGTATAAAAGGCACAGCAACTTCCAACAGGAGCCTTCTGGAAACTTCAACAACCATTGGGCATATCCATTAGTATGCCATCATGTAATAAATTACAGACACCTAGATGAAAAGCTCCATCTAGGGCTCGTCTCTGATGTACAGTAGAAGCTAGAGTAATTTACTTCAACTAAAGACGGCAAAATCACTCATTAGCTCAGAATCTATTGCCTTCAAACACAGCAATACATTTTTTTCTATGGTAAAATCTTGCAAAATCTATGCAAAATGACTGTATTCTTTCAGCAGCAGGTTTATTATATATATATCAATTATGACAATGTAAAACCACATAGATCACCAGGTGTGACTTTTTTCTATTGTTCTTAAAATTTAAGGGTCACAATTAAAAAGAAAGTCTCCAGCTGCAGATCTGACTGTTTTCTCCAGCCGTAAGAAAAGCCGTAAGTGTGTGTGCGTGTGTGTGGGTATCAAAAGCGCAGCTGCGGGCTGTGTGAGCGTTTAACAGCGGCTTTCACCTGTGCCCTATTAAAGACCTGAGGGTAAATGCCAGAGTGACTTACACCTCTGAGACTGATGAGAGAAAGAAACAAGGCCGCCTCGGCGTATGAAGCCCTGCCATTAAAAGACCATTGCACCTCATCCCACACAGACAGAAGTCTCTTCTCTTTTTAGCTAAATTTAATATTTCTAATTCTAATTCAAGAAACATTATCTATATATAAATAAAAACCTAACTGAGAAAACTGCTACAAGTCAATTCATTTTAAAGGTTGCACACTCTGCTATAGAGTAAATGTTCTTAACAGTTTGTGTGTGTGTGTGTGTGTGTGTGTGTGTGTGTGTGTGTGTGTGTGTAAAAATGATCTTAATGTGAGATATGTAAAATGAATAACAGTTTCATTTCATGCATGTTGACTTTCTTTTAAACTACTTTAAACGTGAAACTAAAAAACTACAGTTGGTTCTCTTGTTCTCTACTTATTGCGAGCTTAATATTCTCTCAGACTTTTCTGCCTTCTTTAGTACAAAGCAAAAACAAATCTATTTACTATATTTGCCATTTTTCCAACTGTCTAAATACTGTACAAAATTTAAAAAATAATAAAATTAAAATGATAAAATAATGATTTATTCAAAATTAAAATCTTAAAAGTAGACTGCTTTAATTTGTTACAATTCATTTAAATCATGCAACACAATCTGATGTAAGAATATAAAAGTAGACTAAACTTTGAATTATTTTTAAATGTTGCAAAATAAACAATGTCTAATGTTTTTTATGTTATATTAAATATAATTTAGCATTTGAATACATTTTCTATTCATATTTAAATAACAATGAATATTAATATATAGAATATGAAATAGTGCATCCATAGTTTTCTGAAAAAAACATGCAGCAAATGTTTGAACCAACACTTAATATGAATGTTTTCTTTGCAATAATATTTGCATTTTAGACATTGTTTTAAGAATCATAAATATTCGAACCCTAATAATAAATAATAAATGTAACAAATTTCTAAAAATGTAAAAAGATGCAAAAGATTTCACATAAATTAAAAAAAAAAAACACTTATTTTCTTCTGAATGCAAAAAAAAAAAAAAAAAAAAAAACATGAAGGACGACGTTGTAGTCCACGTACCCGAACTGTCGCTCTTTCCTTTGCTGTTCCTTCTCTCTGGCTCAACAGGTGACATGTTCTGTCTCCCGTACTCTCCAGGCACGCATGACACCCCAGAAGGGTCACTTCCAGTGAGTGTTGGGTTACCCGTGCACATGCCCTGCGAACCCGCTCCCGTGCCGCACAGTTCTGGAGCAGCAGTGTCCGCGTGCGGCAGACAGAGCCCATGTCGCTCGCCCTCTATAGACGGCATCTGCGGGACGTGCCACTGATGATGCTGCGGGTGGTGTGGATGCTGCGGAGCGGGGTGAACTCTGTGATGAGCTCCTCCAAAACTGCTTTCCTCCCCGGCGTAGCTGCAGGGCGGTGAGGGTCCCGGGAGGTCAGGGTAGGAGATGTGATCGGAGCGGCCATGGAGGGCCTGGGTGAATGCTGGGTGCAGAGCTTGAGACGGGGCGTGCGGATTTCGAAGGCATCCGAACAGAGAGTGATCCATGATCTACAGATCCACAGAAAACACAGCCTCGCACCCGTGGCCGCCGTAGTCCAGGCGAAAGGAAGAGGGCGATGAAAGGCAAGGCCTCCGGTAATCCTGAGCATGCAGCCCCGTTGCCAGGCCGAAAAAGAGGGTAAACACACACACACGCACACACCCTGCGAGAGAGGAAGCTCGGGTGACAGACGAGGGTAGAGAGAGAGAGAGAAAGAGAGAGAGAGAGCGAGGGATGGACAGAGCCGTCGGGGCCCGAGTTGAGACTGCACTGCTGGAGAAGTGGAGTCGGAGAGAGGGAGCAAGGGAACGAGGGAGGGGGGGTTGAACGGCAGTGCTGGAGGAATGGATGTTATATATAGGGCGTAACATGAGAGGGAGGTTGGATCGCTACTGACCACATGCATACAATCTTCCTCCAGAACGGCAAGGTACAATAAATCTGAGGCCAGCCAAGTAGTTCCGGGCTCACGAAAATGTGAGGGGGGTGTGATATTTTGGACTCGGGGCTATTCGATCTCATGGATGCTTTTTCTAAGAAATGAGAAGTTGCATAAGCAGCTAAAGAGTGAGCGTGAAGGAAGGGGTTATGGGGGTTTGAAGGGTGGGATGGAGGATGGGGTGAGAGGCGCTATATGGTGTCAGTGTGTTTACCTAAAATCATCTGCATAGTTACATTTACATGTAGTCATTTAGCAGGCGCTTTTGTTAAAACAATAGAGGAGGCATTCAACGATTCATCAAGCAGAGGCAATACACACAAGGAGAGCGTATAATACAAAGGAACTGTTAGTGCTCAAAGAATTTGGTTCTTGAGTAAAGGCTCGTACACACCGGGACGCTTTTCGTTTTACGAGACGTTTTTCTGCATTCAAACCCAAGCGATTTTCACTGGCGTCAAGCAAAAGAGTATGCAAAATCACTTATTGCCGTTAGATGGCGATTAATGAAAACAGAAAGACCCCGGTGCACAGGGTGGCGCTACACAACTTAAAGCTTCTGACACCTGCTTGAAAACACAGTAGAAGAAGAGAGAAAGTTGACACGCTTGTTGTCAAAGAGCTTAGAATCACCAATCAATAGTGATTATATGGTCTTTGTTGAAGTCACGGGCGATTCAAACAATGTCGATTTCTTGTTTATCATACAGCACTCTTCGTTTGGATACCAGTGCAATAAGCAGTTTCATGTTCATGTCGCCGCTGGGCATCTTCTTCAATGTGTGCTCGCATTGACAGTTTTAAGCTTGAGCGCCTCCAAGAGGTGTTTACTGTAACTTCAGCAGCTCCGTACATGTGAACAAAAGTGGCAGTCTGATTGGTGGAGAAGGTTTTGACGCGGTGCATCAAAACAAAAAAACAAGCATGAGGCATTTTTTTTAAAATGACGCTTTTGCGTCTGCCGTTTTGCGCGTTGATGTGCATGATCACATTGGCGCCCTTTATTTAGTCACGAGGCATTAAACATCGACTAAAAAATGCAAGCAAAAAACGTCTAGGTGTGCACGGGCCTTAAGGGGGAGTGTTTATTAAGAGAGAAAGAGAAGAGTGTTTCTACAGGTGGTTTGTCAAGCCCGCTCACCTGTGTGAAGCACTCTCCGTAATAGCACAGGGGGGTTTTTTGTTTTGTTTTTTTGGTGTGTGTGTGTGTGTGTGTGTGTGTGTGTGTGTGTGTGTGTGTGTGCTGATTGTAAGAACATGCAAATGTGAAAAACTGGTGCAGGTGTCGGTTAAAGTGTCAGAGAGATGAAAGATTGTGTTTTCTACAGGTGTCAAGTCCACTCACTACAGGTGAAAACCTTGCAATTCATTATGACTTTGATGAGAATTGTTTTCTAGCAAATATGCTGCGAAAAAGGTATAACCAATAATATTAAACAGAACTTCGTCTGCATAAAACTACTAAAAGAAATATGTTTATGTATAGGATAAAATGGCATTTAGTATTTTAAATTAAAACAGTTAATCAAATTTAATACTGACAGTCTGTGTACTCTGCAATAATTCAGAACGTGTTGCAAAAATCTGTAACTAATCCAAAAGGCAAGCTGTGCTTGCTTTTGCAGACATAAAACGATATGCAGATTTCTATAAATCTGGCTAGATACGCTGGTCACTTGCAAAAACAACAACAACAACAACAACAACAACAACAACAACAACAACAACAA
>CAIGQQ010000001.1:13775188-13804057 GCA_903798035.1 Danio albolineatus
AACAACAACAACAACAACAACAACAACAACAACAACAACAACAACAACAACAACAACAACAACAACAACAACAAAAATCAGTCTTGAGAACACAGGTGCTGTTCATTCCTATTTGTATTTCTCAAATAGAAAAGCTTATTTCTCTCCCAGGACACTCAATGAAACAGAGACTTTTAAAGAGGCATATTTGCTTGTCATGAAAACTCCAAGTTAACAGTACAGGAAAAATGATATATTTTAATGAACATATTACTGAAAACAATTTTTTTTATTGACTTTTATTCAGTGTTCAAGCTGCGAAATAAAATGATTGAAAGAACCATTTATTTTTTAATTTCACTTTATAGATTTTAACCACAATGAAATAACAACTCTCAGCAATGCAGAGATCATAAAGGATCTCGGTTTTTATGTGGTGGAAACTTGAAGAAAGTGCCACTCATGAATGCACTGCACTTACAAAAAAAAGCAGACAAAATGGAAATAAAATGGTTTAATTTTCTTTCAACAGTCTAATAAAATGATTATTAATATAGGCTTGCGGCAAGTCCATTGTTTATCAGAATCATTTCATCTTTTGTACATGATTACTTTGCTGTACATTTAATTAAAAAATAAAAGTCCTCGCAATTGTTCCGAAGATAAAAACAACACTTTTATCCCAGTTTTATTGAATCCAGAACTCAGACTGGAAATTTACCACTTTTATGATTGGTGTAGCTCAGCTGGTGCAAAAATATAATAATAATAAATCATATAAATAAAAAAATCTGTGGACTTTCCACCCATCCTGCCGGCATATTTCACACAGTACACCATTAGCAGCTCTGTATTCACCCCGAATGTTGCTATTCAAAAACATCACCGTCTCAACCAAGCGTCTTTTACATTCAGCACTATCTCTACATTTAGATGACTGCGGTGAACCAAACACGCACATGAGCCTGAACCCAGAAAGGAAATTAGCTTCATTTCGAGGGGAAATGACTTTAACAGACCACCAAAAAACCAATGTGGGTGTTGCAGCTCGACTCAGACCGACTGCTATGTCCAGTGGTCCTGTATTAAGCTTCAAAAGAAAATATAGTGTTTATTTAACAAATTAGGCCAATTAGTCGTTATGTAAAGTAATCTCCGAGAACGGCCCCCGGGTGCGTATTAATGTTCATATGGTTTCAGTTTTTACCTCAGACCCTGCGCCATGTCATTGCCCTCAGGCCTCCGAGCGGTTATAAGAGTCTCTCCTTTTCTCCTCCTTAAGCCTCTGTAATAGTGAACCGCTAATTTGACAGGTCCCGAAGGAGAAGGGATTTTCTGCAGGTGACTCCTCTCACCTGGTGGCCAGTTCTTGAATGTGTGCGTGACAGAAGGTTGAGCTTGTCTGACAGGCTAATGCTTATTAGATTTTTGTCAGATTTCGAAGAGGCCTCTCCGGCCTGTCGGAGTCAATCAGACACGAACGAGAGGAAAACCAGACAGATGATTGTTAAAATAGAGCGATAATGCTTTCCGGGGTTTTATTACCGTTGTTTTGGGGAGATAATTGGGAGTTTGGATGAGAGCGCAGCATCACGTTTTTGTGATTTAAAATGATAGTTAAGCCAAAAGTGAAAATTCTGTGATTCTTTTTTTCATCATTTATTAGTTTACTAAAGTTTTTTTTCTATTGACAACAAAAGAAGATATTATGAAGAATGTTGCAGCCATTGACTTCTATGAAATTTACTTCTTTTTAAATGGATGACAATTATTACATGTTTACAATATTCTTTAAAATATCATCCTTTTTATTCAGTTAGGTCTACAACATTATTACATTATTACATTAACATTAGTTAACATTAATTTAGTGTATGTATTGATTTGTCAACATTAATTGATAACTTAAGTGCATTACACTGTAAAAATGCAGGGATCCACACAATTCATTCATGCTCTCCCAACACAAGTTGTTTAAGTTAACTTAATTGTTTTTATAAATTTAAATGGATTGAACATAAAACAATTAAGTTGTCCCCAAAATAATCGAAGAATTATGTCAATTCAGTTTTGTTTTTGTTTTGTTTTTTAAAAAATAATTTAAACATTTTTGAGTACAAATAATATTTACTAAAACCTTTTTAAAAATAAGATAACATACGCTGAAAAAAAAGATTTTTGCAAACCTGTTGTGTTTTTAATGTAAGTTTTTTTTGTCTTTTTAAGTTAATTTAAGTCTTTTTAAGGTAAGTGTTTGCAAACGATTTATTTGGGCTGAATTTAAACAAACAAGTTAAGTTGAACATTACTACATTTATTTGTTTGTTTAAATTCAGCCCAAATAAATTGTTTGCAAACATTACCTTAAAAAGACTTAGTATATTTAATGAATCATCTTTGTTTATGATAATATTTAAAGTTATTATATGTTATATGATAATATTTGGGTTTCAAATAACTTAAACCCAATAGCAAATATTTGTAATAGGTGTAATCGATATTCTGTCCTTTTATACAATAGATAGGTACATGCACTGCAATAAAGATTCAATACTAGCATAACTAACGTGTATAGATATATATTAAAATGTTTTTCTTTTTCATAAATTGCTTGTTTTATTTTTTCCATTTGTTTTGTTGAACATAAAAGAAGTTATTTTGTAGAATTTTGGAAAATGGTACACATAGATGTAAACAACCGATTTCCAACATTGCTCAAATATATTATTTTGTTGTTGAGCTGAAGATGAGGATGAGTGAACTATATCTTTAAGATAAAGTATCGTTTTGTCATGCTATACATTGTAATTTCCACGTCATTTCATTCTGTTCATTTTTAAACACGTTCTATTTTTACAAGGCCCCGTGACGTTCATTAGCTGAGTGGAAAAGGAGCTCGGAGACGAAACCGCTAACTCTGGTATCTGTTAATGCCAGACCTCAGACAGACATTTCCAATAGGATACTGCGAGCGGGTTCGGTGTAATGTGTGCTGCTTTGTAATGAGAGGATGAAAGGAGTCGAAGGAGGAGGAAGTGATGCGTTTCATATTAACACTCAAAGACTGAGGGAATATAGAGTCCTCAGAAATCTCTGCTATGCTTGAGACACTTTATAGAAGACTGTGAAGACTTTCAGCAATTAAAAAACAAAAATGCTGTCACATGATCAATTCCTAGACACTTTGATATTCTTTCAAGTTATTGTCCTGCAGTATGTTAGGGCTGTGTGGGTGTGCATGCACAATAATTAAATTTCTCAAATTAAATATTAATACTAAAGCTTTTAAAAGTGGCAAATAAACTTATAATGAATGCTATTTCATTGTTTCAGCTGTGCTACGTTTAACTCAGTGTGTTGATGATTCTTTATTTTCCTAGTTTTTCAAACACTAAATCCAGAAAAAGCATCCAAACCCTCTATTTAGATGCAAAATTGAGCATTTGGCATTAAGTTATTGTTTTAAATACCATTATGAAATATGTAACATTTACAATAAGCAATTCATTTGTTTAAGGGTTCATAAAGGTTTGATAAGATTAGATAAAAAGCACACTGTAGCCGATTGTTGTTAGGTTATATTGCTTAAATGCATTGAATAACATTTGCAAACACATTTTAAGCTCCTTTTTTTCTTATATCATTTCTTATATTTTCTTATACTAAATAATGTAGTTATATAATTTTAATAAATAGAAGCTTATTATAAAAATGTTTTTATATGACATGATGAAAGTTTTGTAATTTACCAGTAATTTAATGAATCATAATTTGCAGGTAACTTTCCAATACATGTAATGTTTGGTAGGCAGGGGTCGGTATAAGTTTCTGGCGGTATGATAACCTTGGATAAAAATACTACGGTTTCACAGTATTGTGATTACTGCTCTAAAATAAGTTCTTTTAAATGTCTGGGTAAAAAAACACTATTTGTTTTATTTTAAGAAGCAATTATTATATTTTAGAGCAGTAAACATATAAATAGTGAACATTTCAAAAACACAGATTTCTTTACAACACATAAAAAAATACATTAAAAAACCTTACATATACCTTGGAAATGATATAACAGAACATTTTAGCAGTATTAAAACCTTGACTTTTCTTAACCGTTTTAAACCTTGAAACCGGTTTTCGTCCGATGCCTAATGTTTGGACCCTTAATAGTTTTCAAAATATCAAGGTTCACCACCTGTGTTTGTTTTATACTTTTCCCTTTCATTGCTTTACTCATCTACTTATATAATTAAATTCACTAAATGCCATCTATTACATTGACCAACCCATTTATTAAACCATTAGTTGTGATTTACAGTTTAGTTATGTATTTTCACTGGCTGCTGTGCTACAAGAAATTTCAATTAAAGTCTTGCTCACAAAGTTTAGTGTCCATCAGAGTCGCAATCAAAAGCATCCAGTCTAGAGCTTCCTGCATGTGTTTCAATATATTTCAGAATATCTGATTGAGACTGTAGAGTCAAAGCGTCTGCGCTCATGACACAAGCTGAGACTAATGTATTCCATGCAGAGCCTATACACTTTGTCTTCGAATTTGTTTCTGGTGGCCACACAAAGGAAGTACTACTGGCATATGTTATATGCTGTATATGAAGAAATGTTGCTGGCTATTCCAGCTTTGCTCTGTACCTCCAGCGACATATTGTTCTAATATTAGAAATAATACACTTCAGAAAAATGAAGTCGACATCCAATGATTTAATGGCTTTCCTTCTCCTATTAAATTCTTCAAGCAATGGCCGACATCTTAAACTACATTTTACTTTGCCTATGGGTTTTGTATTGGCATAATATTTTTTTATACTGTTTCATCTCTGAACTTTTTAGCCACAGAGCTGACGCTAATGATTTTCGTGCATATGTTTTTAACAGACACAATCTCAGAATATTCCTTGCAGGGATTCAGCAGCAATGGGCGGCATCAATCTCAATTTCTGGATCGCTCTTGTTCATTACTAAAATACAGGCACCGAGACTCACATACCAAACCATGAAGGACACATTACCTCACTGCTCTTCTATGGAGACATTTCCTTAGAGAATTACAGATTTAGGATTTGCTTGTTAAAAAAAAAAGGCTGCTTACTGTGAAGGGCAAACACTGTCAAACTGCCGATCATGCCTGAGGCTGATTTTAATATTTTGTGACATAATTTGACATTCACTGTAAAAATAAAAAAAGGTAAGGTTTTACACTCAAAAGACTGACTTATCTGTTAGAAACCAGGTAGTTTTTTATGTAGGTGCCTGAACAGTAACTTTTGTATATCCCATTCAAATGATTATGCTCATATTTGTAAGTCTGTTATGGTCATCTAGCCTGATCCGAAATACGGTTTCAATAAAAAAAGTCATACTCTAGTCTTCAGTAACAAAAACATTCCAACAAGCCAATTTGATGCTCAAAAATTGTGATGCACTTTTCATAGTTCACCAAAAATGGATTCCCATGAATTAAGGTTTTGGTGTAAAACATACTATGATATTTCTCTATCTAATGCAAATGCATAGGACCTAAAGTTTGGCATTTCTGACAGTCCAAACTCTATGTTAAGGTCAAATTAATGCATTCAACCCCAGTAGCCTGGACCAAGATAGACATTTAGGGTAAAAAAGAAACAATTTGAGAATTAGATTTTTTCCTGAAAATGCTCATAAATAAGACTCTTGGGTTTGTACAAATACAAAAAATAAAAACTGTATTTCTCATCGACAGAAGCGACAGCATATATATGTCAAGATTAAGACTAGGGCTGTGCAATCAATTGCAATCGCAAAAAATCGTGATTTAAGCACATGCAATTTCTAAACCGCATAAGGCTGCAATTTTATTTATTAATTTATTTAGATTTTTATTCAGAATATGTTCTTGTGCACATGATTTTATATGTTAACCAATCAGAACTGACGCAGCACACCAGGCAATTACAGCTGAGCAGGAGAAAGATGTTAACCAATCAAAGCTCACTCCACGAATGACGAAGTTGAGCGGGAGAACCGAATAGGTGGTTTTGAGTTACTTTAGTTTTTATTTATTGTTATGACTGGAATTGAGGCTAGTTCATCTTTTTTTTCATGTTGTCTGTTTTTAAGACAATTTATTAGTTTTGTTTATCAAGCAGTTAATACTACTGTGTACACTATGTTTTTAACTAGAGTTGAGGTTAGTTAATCTTATGTTGTCTGTTTTAAAGACAAGTTTACTAAAGTTTTATTTATTAACCTTAATACCATGTTCATTCATTCATTTTCTTTTCGGCTTAGTCCCTTTATTAATCCGGGGTCGCCACAGCGGAATGAACCGCCTAATACCATGTTATTTCGTTGTGAAATGTTGTTATGCACTTCTTGTGCACTGAATACATTTAGAATATGTGTATGTAGCTTGTTTGAAAAAGCAAAAACAGTTGTGCAAATCGCAATATTCGTTCAAAAAAAAAAATGACGCAATATGATTATTTTGTCAATATTGCACAGCCCTAATTAAGACATATTAACGAAACTAATCTAATACTGTTATTACTATCAAAAATACCTAAATGAATTTGTGTCTATTATGTTGCATCATTAAGTTCGAATGATTGATAAACCAATCAGATATGTTTCTGTTGAGCTTATGAACACAAGGGCCAATCAGATCGGTTTCGATTAATCATTGAAAATCAAATCAAAATGCTGAAGTGTTGAGTGTTTACACTAACTGACTGTATCCTCTGCACTCTCGTAAATCCTCTCATTATAAACAACAAAGTGCTGAAACACTGTAAGAAAGATATAAAATTTTACTTCTTCAGTACCAGGAGTTTTTGCATAACTAATGCTAAACTATATCATCATAAATCATTATTACAATATCAACAGTGATTTTTGTTATAATACTGCAGCCATACACTATAGGATCCCTATTTTACTGTACATGTAAAATTTACATTCTGTTTTAAACAGTGTATGTTGTAACTTGTAACAAAAACAACATCATTAGTAACATTATTACATTTCATTTCAAGTTTAATTCCTATCCCAGCGTGAGACATGTAAATCAAAAGTGTTTATATTGTAATTTACAGTGTTTAATAGTGTAATTTAATAGTGTTTATAAACGTAAATATGATAGTGTTTACACATCATGCAGCCTCAGAGTATCCTTCGGCGTAAAACAAATGATTATTTGTAAATATTTACCAAAAACAAACCATGTTTAAATGTTACAAATGAGAACAAAATATCTCCCCCGAAAATTGCTAATCTATCTGACAAAATCAACAAACAGAGCATGTATCGCTAGTGAAAGAAAACTAGCAGAAGATAATGATAGACGCTTTCCTCGTCCAACAACATATGTTTACACGTTAAACTCGAGCAAATCATGCCTTTTCAAACAGCGCACCAACACAAGCTAAACGCTTCATTCGTCCAGCTAATGACTGCTTGCGTTTTTCTCCACATGTTCAGTCCTTCTGTAATCAGGCCGTAATTTACTATTTTAGCCCTGTGAGCGCTAATTCTGTTGGAAGATTAAGTGTAAACATTATTTGCGGCTGGCACCGCGATGCTGGGGCCTGTAAATATGTGAGCTCTTAACAGAAAGCCACAATCACATTGCTCTGAATACACCATTTTCTTTGCTAATGAGCCGTGTCGCACCACCATGCCATGTTTACGTGGAAAAGGGTTCACCTCTTGTGGGCGCTGATTAATCTGGGAGAAGAAAAATAGGAAAGAGCAAACCACAAGTGTAACACATGCTCTGTCCCTGTCTTTTTTAGACTGTATACAAACAGTCTCTCTATATCTGCCAATGCCTACTCTATACAGTCTCCGTAAGAGTCTGTCAATGCAAAAGCAATCAGTTGCAGACACGAACACACACAAACACACACACCCACAAACTCTTGTAGAAGGATAAAGATGACCTGATGATGTGTTTGAATGAAAATCTACATAGCGTTACCTAACATATAACTTTATAAACTTTAAATACACACAGTAAAAAATATACATAAATATCTTTTTATTTATGCTTTTGAATTGCATTATGGGAACCTTGATCTTTCTTCCAACAACTTTTAACCTTGAAAAGTAAAAAAAAAATACTTTTATTATTTTATTTAGATTTTTGTTCACGTTCTTGTGCGAATGATTTTAATATGTTAACCAATCAGAGCTGACGCAGCACACTGGGCAATTACAGCTAAGCTGAGCGGGAGAAAGATGTTAACCAATCAGAGCTCACTCCACGTACAACGAAGTTGACCGGGAGAACCGAATAGGTGGTTTTGATTAACGTTCTGACTGGAATTGGGGTTAGTTCATCTTTATTTTTTCATGTTTTCTGTTTTTAAGACAATTTATTACAGTTTTATCAAACAGTTAGTACTACTGTGTACAGTATGTTTTAACTAGAGTTGAGGTTAGTTAGTCTTAATTTATTTTATGTTGTCTGTTTTAAAGGTAATTTTACTACATTTTTATTTATTAAACTTAATACTTTGTTATTTCATTGTGAAATGTTTTGTTATGCACTTCTTATGCACTGAATACATTTAGAATGCATGTAGCTTGTTTGAATCATCGCAATCATCGCAATATGATTATTTTGTCCATATTGCACAGCCCTAGTTTAAAGTGATATATTGTCTGGGTTGGTGTTGTAAATTACATCACAAAAGCCTTGTAATACACTGACTTATTTCTCTATATATTGTTACTTATACATTACAGTATTTCAAACTACTAAAACGTCAATAAAGGTCAATTTGTTAAACTGTGGAGCTGAATTTTCAACATCAAAAGTCAACAGAGCAAAGATCAAGGTCCCATAATGCAACTCAAAATCGTAAACACTTAATCACGAAATACAGACACTGTTAATTAACAGTTTTTTTACAGCATAATTATAACTTTAATGCCAGCTGTTTTTTAAAATACAATGCCAAGACTGCATGAGCTTTCTGTTTTTGTTGTTTAATTTAATCACTAAAATATGTCAAAGTATTGCTATTTGCTTACTTTGCAATACTCTATTTCAAATACATTTTATGGTTTGTTTTTGTTGTACTTTACTCTATTAAATACACTATGAACAGCAGCTACGCAAACTGTTTTATTTGTTCTCTTTTTCTTTACTTGTTTGGTTTAAGACTTGTGGAGCTGTGCACCGATGGATTTGCTCTTCAGTGTTTGGACCTTCAGCAGTGAAAATTAAACCACACTGAATTAAACTAAACTATACTTTAACTCTGAAAACTGGACTGACACAGTTTCAGTTTCAATTTACTAGAACTTCTATGTTAAGCTGCTCTGACAATCTACAGTGTAAAAGCGCTATAGAAATTAACTTTCTAAATGAAGTTAAAGTAACAAAAAAATAAGTTATATAAGTTATATAACAACTTTAAGATGAATTTTTTTACAGTGAAAAAGAGCAACAATTAAACAGTATAGATACTACAGGAAAACTTTGAAAAATGCACCAGTGCATAATGGGAACACCAGTATCAGAAAGTTGAGCAGCAATTTTATTACTTAGATTTTTCCTCCAAAAATACTAATAATAATAATATTTTTTTTTTAAATCACTGTGACAAATGATTTAAACTAAAACATGCTTAAATGTTCATCTATTTCCAGCAAATATATAAAGTATGCATACTGTATACTGTATATACACACACTAGCTTTGCTGTACAACCCCCAGGTCAGATATATAATAGTTAAAATGTTTCTTTCAGTACAGAGAAAAGAAAAATCAACAGCATTCTAGACAAATGGAAAACACAGAAATTGTAATACCAAGAAGAATATCTGAATGATTCAGATACCCCCTCACTGGCCCCTCCATGTCAGAACATGTTTTTCATGCAGAGACTGAGGACTAGATTTTATTACACATTTAATGAGACATTTGATTCATGTGCAATAAGGGAAGCACAGTTGTCTTGAGTTATTCTGTCTCAAACGTTCTGAAAAAAGTATGTTTATAATTATGAATGAGCTTTCCTTTAATATAATAATCCAAAACACTGTAAACGTCCTAAATTGCTCCAGCTCTACAATTGCACTGTGAGCCATTCATTTTGTCAAGGTATTAAATTCATGAATGACTTGATGCCTTAATGATCCAGTGACTCACGGCAACCAATCACAACGCAGAACTGCTTTGCCATTGATAATGTGTGAGGAAAACAACAAGTCAGTGCAATTTTCCTTTTAATTACGTCCATGTCTACAACTCAATCTCTGAATGCATGATGCGACCGCAAATCCACATGCTTGTATTTTGGGTTAAAACTAAAGCATGGCTATGTTAGTTTGCTTAGTGGCAGACTTTCCTAGAGTTTGACACTTGGCAGTGTTTGTTGAGCAGCGAGTGTGTAACCGTTAAATGTACGACAAACATATAATTTGTTGAGCAATTATATACAATTTGCACTGAATTTCCCTCTTTAAAGATATAATTAAAACCAGGAGGTCAAAAGTGCAGGATTTGGCTTTAGTCTGCTTTTGTTTTGTTTATGTTTAGAGATGAAGCAAATATCAGAAAACACCAACCTCTGGCATCATGGTATATCTGCGGTACATTAGTCCTTATTCTTCCATCTTACAGTCAGTCTTTCTAGTCCATGGATAGTGAAAGCAGTAAAAAATGAAAAAACAGACTCCAGCTGCATCCTGTTGTAGTGCTGTTATTTGGTTCCTATAGAGAAAACCCACAGTGAATACACGACTGTCATGACTGAACAATGTAAGCTTAATAATTTAAAGTGAGTTAACAACAAAACACGAGAAAAATGAGCATTTCATCAGATGCCTTGGTCTGAGGTATAAAAACAAGAGCTTCCTTTGAGGTTTCGGTCTTTATTTGAGGTTTTATTTGAAGCTTGTGGTTTTATTCATTAAACACACACACACTCTGGTTCGCGTCCTGGCTGGGTCAGTTGGCATTTCTGTGTGGAGTTTGCATGTTCTCCCCCGTGTTTCCTCCGGGTGCTCCAATTTCCCCCACAGTGCAAAGACAAGCGCTATAGGTGAATTGAATAAACAAAATTAGCCATAGTGAATGAGTGTGTATGGATGTTTCCCACTATTTTGCAGATGGAATGGCATCTATTGAGTAAAACACTGTATGTTGGATAAGTTGGCAGTTCATTCCGCTGTGGCTACCCCTGATGAATAAAGGGACTATGAATGAATGAATGAATTATATATATATATATATATATATATATACCACCCAGCTCCTCAAAAGAAGCACTTGTTTTGGTACTTCATTATATATGTAGTTATATTTATATTTTTAAGTTAAACACAATGAAGACCAAAATATAATTGAAACAAATGTCTTTTTAAACTTTGTTATGAAAATGGGGAAATATTTACATTGACAGTGGGCTGAAATTGGTTTAAATATGTTTAATTTTATATAAATTTTATACAAATACATTACATTTGATTATTTAAACTGACTAAAATTATTAAGTTAAACTTTGTATACTTTAAATTTAGTTGAAACCTGAATAACTTATTAAAATAAGTTGAAGCATCATAATAATGATTTCTTGTCTTCATTTTTTGTCATTCAATTTTTTACAGTGCACTTTTCTTTTTTACTATTATGTTTTATTAAAAGTGACTTACAAGTTAGGACTATAGATGAAGAAAAATGTAAATATTGTAACAAGTTCAAAATATAATAATTATAATATAAATGTTATTTAATTGTTTTTATGCATTTTTTTTCTATTTTATGCATTATGTTATGAAAATGCACTGCATGCAATAAAAAAGTGAACCTTTAATACACAAATTCAAAACTAAACCAACCCTAAAGCTATTTAGCGAGAAGCAGCGCTACTGAGCTGAGTCTGAGCTGCGGTACACAGCTGAGATACTGTAACATTAAACTGAAACCAGAGATCAGTTTCTCATGCATGAGAGTCAATGTGCCAAACAAGTAATATAAACAAACCGGTCATTTATCTGCCTAGCGAGTTAACTCGCACGGTGTGTGCAAACACAATCATGTCAAAGCATTCTGGGGTGGATTACACAAAGAATGAATTGTGGGACTCATTCACATGCATTGTCTGTGTCTTCAGGCACCTCATTCCCTAAGAAACTATGTAAAATCAGCCAACAAAATTACCCCACACACTTTTTAAATTAAAGATTATATATTGGAACAGTACACAAGAGTGCTGCCAAGATGTGTGTCTAGTTTTAAATTACTTATAATTAAATGCAGTAAAAAATCACTTGAAAAAGAGATTACTTTGTCTATGAAATAATCTGTAATATATTTACCAGAGTTTGCATGAAACTCATAAGACATTAATTCAGCTTCAAAACACAAATGATATTTATGATGATATTTTTCATTGGTTGTCAAGAGAGCTTAAAAATCAGAAAACTAATGATGGTTTATTATTGGTTATATGTTAATAGTGATGAATCTTAATCTTTTAAGGTGATTGCATAACTCTAAAAGACTTAGAATAAAACTCTCAATTGATGTGGATGTATTTTTAGTCTCTTTAGGAACTTTTGAAGCATCAGAGGTTTAGCAAACAGACTTTCAGTGGAGGAACAGAAGTCTCTCTGATTTAAATACAAATATCTTCAGTTGTGTTCTGAACATGAATCAATTTCTTCTGCAATTGGAACCACATGAGGGAGAAAAAAAATCTTTTTTGCATCGCATGTGACCTGTTTTCATAATGTGAGAGTTCTTTTTCACAATACATTTAATAAATCAGGAAACAAGGTAAAAATCTAACCTCCTGAGTAGACATTTTGCAAAATTGTGATTCTATGAAAGTGCAATAACTATAATAAAAATGGAAAAGTATGCTGCTCAAATGAAAACTCTAGTTAGTTTTTTATAGAAAAATAATTAAAATTATTATAAAGACCACTGGTGTGTAGCCCTTATTCTATTCAGTTAAACCACTATAAAACTACACAGTATATTTTTTCAGCATTGACGTGATTCCTACTTGACATCATAATTTGTAACGTGATTTGTGGTTTAATCTAAAAAGTTTAACCATATTATAGTGAACGTTTGTTTAATTTGCACGTTGCAATGCATAAAAAAAAGAAAAAAAGAAGAAGAAGAAAAAGGAAAGGAAATAAACACAAGTTTAAAATATTCAGGTTTAAGAAACCATAGAAAATTTTGTTTATAGGCAGTGTTATTTTACATTTGATCATTCGATTTCCATACGCTCTCAGAAATACAGGTATGAGAGCGGTCACTGGGGCAGTTTTCAGTTGGTACACTTTTGTACTTTTTAGACACTAATGTATACACTTTAGGTACGAATATAAAATGTATTCATTCATTGTCTTTTCGGTTTAGTCCCTTCGGTCCCTTTATTCATCAGGGGTTAGCCACAGCGGAATGAACCGCAATCTTATCCAACATATGTTTTTTGCAGCGGATGCCCTTCCAGCTGCAACCCAACACTGAGAAACACCCATACACTCTCTTCCATTCACACACATACTCTACGGCCAATTAAGCTTATTCAATTCACCTATACCGCATTGCTTTAGACTGAGAGGAAAATCAGACCACCCGGAGGAAACCCACTCGAACACGGAAAGAACATGCAAACTCCACACAGAAATGCCAACTGAACCAGCCGGGGCTCGAACCAGTGATCTTCTTTCTGTGAGGCAATTGTGCTACCACTTGTGCCACCGTGACGCCCCTCATTCTAACTCATCTGGTGAAGTATTATTAGCCCTCCTGTTAATTTTTTATTATTTTATATATTTTTTTCTGTTTAACAGAAAAAAAGCTATTCTTCTTAAACACTTCTAAACATGATAGTTTTAATAACTAATTCCTAATAACAGATTTTTTTATCTTTGCCACGATGACCGTACATAATATTTTACTAGATGTTTTTCAAGATCCTATATATTCAGCTTACAGTGCAATTTGAAGGCTCGACTAGGTTAATCAGGTTAAATAGGAGAGTAAGGTTAAGTAGGCAAATCATTGTATAACAATGGCGTGTTCTGCAGCCAAAAAAACATTTAAAAATTAAAAAATGAGAAAAATATTATTGCCTAAGGGGGCTAATAATAGACCTTAAAACGTTTTTTTTTTTACTGTTTTTACTCTAACCAAAATAAAGCATACAAGTATTTCTCCATAAAAAAATATTATAGGAATACTGTAAAAAAAAAAAATGCTTACTCTGTTAAACATCATTTAAGAAATATTTGAAAAAAAAGGTTGATTAAAAATATATTACAGGAAGGCTATTACTTTTGACTTCAACTATATACACACAAATTTCACAGAAAAAACTAAATATTGGATGTGAAAAAATGTTTCAGAAGACTTGATTCAGTGGTGCTGAATCCTTTGACATGATCAGAATAGATTCACACATAAAGACACTGACACACTCCTCCTTTTTCCGCCCACAAGTCCTTAAATTTCTCCTCAGCTTTCTCTCTTGGCTCGTCTCTCTCACTCTCTCGCTGTCTATTTCTCACTTTTCATGCTGTGGTAAATCTGGGAGACCTTAGGCCTACTAGTAGCTTACTTATGTCCCTCAACGGGCCTCTTTACCCAGTCTGTAATTAGACCTGGCCATACGTACACACACACACATACACATAGAGAAGCCAAATTCATATATCCAAATGTACCTCAAACCAGGATATGACATCAGCATCGGTTATAAAAAGTGGCCTCAACCAAACAAAGCAATAGGCTGGCATTTCACTGAACTAATTTTGAGCCTATAGATTTATTGCACACTTCCCATCCCAGACATCTGTGGTAAAGCATACAGCCTTGACCAGATGCCCATTGGCACCACAAGGTCAGCCTGCCATTAGTCAACACTGCGGACCGGCAGTTAGAGTGATATTGTGGATCATAATCTAGTAACTCGACCAAGGTCAGGTTTGCGGGTATAATTGGTAGTATAATTCACAGTGAGATGGGTTAGAAAGGTGGATGTGGGACAGATGAAATTATATAATAGGAAATAAAAGGCGTTTTACAGCAAATCTGTCTTAATTTTAAGATGCAATGACAGTGAAATATCGAAGAATTATTCATTTAACTAGTTGCTTTATAGCCTTATGGATGATGTTGTGAATTTGCAGCATATTTTTCTAAATGAACTATAATTGATAATGATACATTGGAGTTGGTCCGTTTTGACACATAACTCTTCAGAATATTGATGGAGACCATATTACAATAAGAATAAAGTGTTTTTATTTTCAGAAATTGCTTATATGCAAAGTTGAAAGTGAAATAAAAAATTTTAAATATATAAATATTTGACAGAAAATCTTAACATACAAAAACATATTTGAAAAAGAGTTAAAAGGAAGTGCATTAATGAATATTATTCTATAAAATGCAAATAATAACAACATGAAAATATTATGACATTGGATTACATTGGAATTATGTTTTAATATAATATATTTAATATATAAAATATAATATATTTGATATATTAAATTAATATCATTCATATATTAATAACGTTCATATTTTTATTTATACACACACACATACACAATTAGTTTAGGAATTTCTGTGCAACTTCATTTATTGTAAACTGACATTATGATGTACAAATGAAGTTTTAATTGAAATTTGTTCAGTAGAAAATTTATATTCGTGTGTATTCAAAAATGCTAAATAAAAAATTTATAAATAAATGTGAATTTATTGAACGCTCTTGAGCTGAAATCCCTCCGTTGTGTATGTATAGACTACCACCTGCTGTTTGAATAGAGCATTGCGTAATACTGAAATTTAATGCAATATACATGTTACCCACCAGATGTCACCATTATGCTGTGTCTGAAAAAATTCTGGCCAGTTTTACAGATCAGAACTAAAAACAGTGTAGTTACCTTAAAAATTTTATTTATTAGAATAGTGGTTCTCAAACTGTGGTACGCATACCACTCGTGGTACACAAGCTTTCTTATAGTGGTAACTGGAGAAATCGCTGAATAATTAAATAAGTAAAAAATGAACACACTTATTACCCTTTGACATGTACGATAACATCGATGTGATCAGTAAATTGATTTTAATAGGCTAAACCTTTTATTTAAGTGGCTGACAATAATAAATATTGTTAATTAGAATAATTAATCTGCCTCGTTTTTAAACTGTGCAGTGCTGTAGCTGCTTAATTAGGCCTACTATGCTACTGTACTTCAATACCGGTTATTATGGTGGTACTCGGAGAGACAGTTTTTTTCTGAGGTGGTCACACACCCATTTTAACACAATTTGTTCTGTGCCAATTCATTGTGGTTTGCTGAAGTACGACCTCCCTGTATGGACGAAAATGGCTGCATAAATCTTTTGAATACATTTTTGTAATGTGTGCAGTGCATAATATGCAGGCCACTGACTGCCTCAAATGACAAATTAGCCCATATTTGCCATTCAGTTATATTTTATTTGTGAATAAATCCATTTTAGAACCACGAATTATGTGTACATAATGAAGTACTAAGAAAAAATAATGAAAAATGAATAAAACGTCCATTGTACATTTGAAAAACAGTTTTAAACTTTGAAAAGGACTACAATTCTATTATATACAGTAAGTCAGTCCGGTATTTGGCAATGTCACACACCATGCATCTGCACAAATACAGCACTGAAGTATGCTATTGTTATTTTAGTTGTCAAATACTCACACGTTATATTATATAGATTGAACTCATAATACACTTGCATATAACATCACATTTTTTACTAAATCACATGTATGCGTAGGACATAATAAAAGCCTAATTTTAAAAAGCATTTACTTTTATACACCTTTTCAAAAGTTTGACATTTTCACAACCATATTTTCAACTTAAAATGGAAAAATGTGGTGTAAACATATCCTTTATGAACATGTACTTGCTTCTTCATAACTGTGAGGAAACGCTTCAGTAATGGGTTGTATTGTTCAACTATATAACACACAAATCATTGCTCCTTTTGGGTCATTAGACAAAGTCACGCTAAACTGTTCCAGGGAATTGAAATAGCCCTGGTAAACAACACTAAAACACATCCAGGGACTGCAGAAACACCCAGTGAGCTCACCTGTTATTGCTCGCACTCACTTGTGAAATTATTCCAAATGTTTGTGCAAAATGGTCTTTAGTTGCTAGGAGACATGTATACCTAATTATATTAATTATATAGCAACGAACAGTCTTTCCGCAGTTTTGCTTTGATATGAACGATGGCACATATGAACATATCAGCACCAAACAGATATCAAACATATCATTTGTACAGCAATTAGGCTTGGCTTTCATTTATGCGCAAATTGGAAATGGATAGGAAACTTAGCAGCAGACAGGATTGAAAAAGAAAAAAAAAAGGTATACTGCATGTCACTGGCCACTTTATTAGATACACTTGCAAGACTTTGTTGATAAAAATATGTAAATAACCAATCACGTGGCAGAACCTTAATGCATTTAGGCATGTCGGTAGCACATTACAATAACAGTACATGAATAATGATGTATTAATAAGTAAACTAAACATTACTTTATTATGAATTCATGATGAATTAAGGTGTGCGCTTATCATGAACTAACTTTAACTACAAGATGAATCACATGAGCTCATCTGTGAATACTGGCAACCTTAATTATTTGTTAGTACATGTTTTTAATTAACATAATATTAAGCTAAATAACCAACATGACATCATGAGCTGTAATGTATAATTGCGTCATTTAGGGCTGTGCAATTAATCGAAATCGAATCGCAATCACGATTTGAAACATTGTGATTAGCTAATCACAAGAGGCCGCGATATGAAATATATATTATTTAACTTCCACCACCCAGAGCAAATGTGTGACTGCCGTCTGTGTGTGATAGTCTTTCGACTTTGTGCTCCTTAGTGTCAACTGAGCATTATTTAAACATCACATTTTTACATGAGTATTGTTGGCCCCATTGACCCTTTTATGTGATCATATTGAGAAGTCGCCAACACAAGCTCATTGTGAAAATGTACCCCGTATATATTTCTGGAGAGTGTAAATTATGTAGTCAGAGCTACGTATGGCTGCATTTCGGCTTTTAAACGAACGCTACGGGGCGGCATGATGCCGCCGACGGCTTCTGTTTCTTTTTGCACTACTAGCTGACTGCTTACCTCTGTGTGGACAGCTTTTCTACTGTTCTTCCAATTAGCTCACTATGTATGTTGGTGGACTTGCGACGCAGAGAGGAGTTGACTGTGATGACAGGATTCGAGTCCAGCGAACAATGGTTCCAGCAAGCAGGTAAAAAAAAAACAAAGGGCAAAAAATAAATAAAACATGCAAATAACGGTGTGAGAATGTGGTAAAAAAAAATCAAGCGAGGGCTTTTCTTTTTCTGAATTGCTTTTGAAAACACTGTCCATTGGGTTTAGGGAAGGGGGTAATCGGGTCAATCAGTGCTTTTGAAAGCACAGGTTGGGTATGGGGAAGGGGGTGGGTCAGGTTATCGGTCTGTCGGTCAGTCAGTCAGTCGACAGTGGGCTCTGGTGGATTTACACAAGAACAGCAGGCACAGAGAAATTTGAGATCTGAAAAAGTATAGACAGCAGCCTCACAAAACAGGTGGATTCACAAAACAAAAACTGCAAAAACACTGTGCCTCCTAGGATATATTTCGTGATCTCCAGAAATGAATACAGTGGTACGTATCAATAATGAGCCAGGGTAAGAAGTCAATATTCAGCAGGATGTCACAGAGCTCAAATAATCTCAAACTTGAACATACTGTAGTTCAAATGCCTTTACAATCACTAGTTCTCAATGCAGTGGAGTAGAATTGGAGATGAACATCATGAATGTCTGTCCAACAAATCTACAGAGGCTGTGGAATACCATCATCACAATTTGGATCAAAACATCAGAGGAATACTTCCAGTAACTTGTTGATTCAATGCCACAAACAATTAAAACAGAGTACAAGCAAAGTGTACCCAATAAAGTGGCTGGTGAGTGTATATGGTTTTTTTGGGCCACACAACATGTTCGTGCTGCTGGAAATATATGAGAATGTTTATTAAATCTCTCAATCACTCTTGAGGTGTTGACAGTAACCAAGACGGTGCTAAGAGCATGAAATATACAGTCTTTCTGGCAATGACAACATTGCCTTCTGATTTTATATGACCTAACGTAATGAATTTGCATCTGATGTGACCGATATTAGTGACTGAGGTTGGTATACTTGTATATTTTTGCTTCATTGTGTATTTGCACAGAATTTGTAGAAGGCATAGTCTTAACCCAACTGTATAAAGACTTCTTGAGGAATAAACAAAGTGGGACAGCCACACACAAGCACACTTGGCACATTAACTCAAATATGTTCATTACGTTGCCAGAACATTTACCAAATTATTTTGAAAAAAGAGGGTGTGCATTACTTTTCTGCAAAACAATGGAAAGCATAATCAAAAATAATCACCTAACTGGATTAGATAAACAGGATTTAGCAATAGATACACAATGTTCCACACTATGAAAACAGGACTGGACCTCACAAAACGACAACAGGCTCTGACCAAGTCTAGCAATTATCAAAAAACACGCCATTTTTATCCTGGCAGCAGGACTGAGCATACTCAGAAAACACTGCCATATTCAATTGCTTTGAACTTCAAGCATCATAAAAGATCTAAAAGACAATGGAATGGAAGCATCTTAATGTCAGAGATTTATTTCTTTTCCACTATAGCTGTATCCGAAAATTAACTGACAAGCTTGTTTTGATTACGAGGTGTTATAGGCAATTTCATTGGGTGCTCCTATTTCAATACTACTTTATAAAAATAGAAATAATACATGAATATATTTTAATGCAAACTAAATTAGATTATAAATTTGTTTTTGAAATATTTGATCTACACCACAATTGGGCATTTGTTACAACTATATATAAAGTAATTCAATGTAATAATTCAAAAGATTATGTTTATCATAGTACCATTGTCCCAGAAAAAAATGAACAAAAATGTATTAATATTAATTGATTAATTATATTTTCTTTTATTCAGTTTACACTTCAATCGTTGTTTCCAAATGGAATTATTAAAAATATATTTATAATAACCATCAACAGTTAAACAATACCTCTTTGATTCTAAATTTTGAGTTGTTTTATCTAACATTACTGATACCATATGGTTGACACACTGTTTTGAGTATTTCTAAAACGAAATGCTCTTTGACAGGAACATTTGAAAATGATCATTATGATATACAGTTTTTTACTGCAAAATGATTTAATGTTTTCAAAAAGTCAATGAGATCACTGACACTTCAAGGAAATAAAAGGAAAAAAAGATCAGCCAAAGTGTCCTCGCCAATCTCTTCTTGTCTGCTTCCAGGAGAGCAGTGGACCAAGACTTAGAAATCCTATCCATGACCTCTGTGGGTGGTCAAACCATTCGACAACATCAGATACAGCCAGGTGATCACACAGTGGTCACAAAGTGTGTACTTCATGAAATCAAACAGATATTTACAGACCTGTCAGTTAAAGATTTGCTTTGAAAACAATTGGAAATGCTTTCCCATGATTTCCCAATTGTAAAGTTTGGAAAGGATTCACTTCCCAGCCCATGATATACTGTATGCTTCAAACTGAAATCTTAACTAAACAAACAATCATGCTGAGATTAAAGCACTATGTTCAAATACATTCTTTAATCATGCGAAGGCCAAAGGGACAAAACTTCAGCAAAGCCAAGAACCTGTTCAGATCTGAACAGAGTAAGGATCTGTATTTAAGCATGCAGTGTCCTGAAGTTTAAGAGAATTTGAACTTTAAACCCTGCAGTGACCAATGCTCTCTTCAGCAGAAAGAATCAAAAGCCTAGACCAGCGATTCTTAATCCTGGTCTACAAGCATTTTGCCTGTCTCTTCAGCATAAAAGACAGTGATTTCGATAACCATCTTGTTGGAAGAGGGCTCCATGAAGAAACGGCATTCACTAGTATTCACTGATCTCTACTGACGGACTGGCCCCTGTGCACGGGAAACAGGCTGAACTTGAAGTACTGTATACTTCATTTAAAAACAAGGATTCAGTTAATACTTTGAAACAATGGTCTATTAGTTAATGCTAGTTTATTTATTTACTAACATGAACAAACAATTAGTAATACAATTATTACGGTATTTATTCAATGTTGTTAACATTAATTAATGTTAGTTCATGTTAGCTCACGATGCATTTGCATGAAGGTCACGTCTCGGACACTTAATACTAATTTAATACACTTCTTGCAAAATGGAATCACGATAGAATATCCTCTGATGTCCACTTTGCAGGGCACATAACACCCTGGTATACTTCAAACTAAGTTGATGAACAAAGTAAAATGATGTCATTTTGAAAAATATCCAGCCCAAACAATGCAAGGGCCTGTACACTTCCTGCTCATCTTTGACTGCTGTAAACTACAGTCATTTTTCTGTTTTCTCATTTCTGATTGGTTAAAATAAAGTTTTCTGTATTAATTATTCTGTATAATTATTCTGCAAAACGACTCATTTCCTTCAACTAATATAGTATATAAATCACAACTAAAACCCTCAAAAATGATTACATTATTTTTCAAGAAAAAACTAATACTATTTTGATCTTCACTGTAAAACACATCTGATTTTGTGTAGGTAATAAGCAGTGTTAGGATGTAACGCATTACAAGTAACGCAAGTTACTTAACAATATTACTTTTCTAAATAGCGAGTAAAGTAAAATCACTTTAAAAAATAAGTAATAATATTTGAGTTACTTTTTTGAAAATGTAACATGATTTATTTTTTGGATTAATTAATTAGCTTTTGGGCGACACAGTGGCGCAGTAGGTAGTGCTGTCGCCTCACAGCAAGAAGGTCGCTGGTTCGAGCCTCGGCTGGTGTTTGCATGTTCTCCCCGTGGTTGCGTGGGTTTCCTCCGGGTGCTCCGGTTTCCCTCACAGTCCAAAGATAAGCAGTACAGGTGAATTGGGAAAGCTAAATTGCTAAGTTGGCGGTTCATTTCGCTGTGGCGACTCCGGATTAATAAAGGCACTAAGCCAAAAAGAAAATAAATGAATGAATAATTAGCTTTTTAAAAATTAGTCACAATGAATCACGCAGTCAATGAGAGAATGTGTTCATTATTTTGAATGAATCAAAGAAAAGGAAAAGAAGATTGTCTCAATGGATTGTTATTTTACTTAAAAATAGTACAAAAGTAGCAAAGACATTGCTTTAAACTTTCAATAATCTGTACATATGGCATGTATAGCTTTGTTGTCAGGAAGTTCTCATATAACATTATCCTAAAATATTATTTTTTTAATAAGCTTTTTAAAGGTAAATAAAGTTTTTAAAGAGATCAAGCCTCAGTCAGGTAATAAAAGGTAACTCAAAAGTAATAATGCATAACTTACTATAAATAGTAACTAAGTAACGCAGCTACTGTAGTTACTTTTTTTGGGATTAACTCAATATTGCAACAAATTTTGGGCACACTTTATTCTGATGGTCTGTTTGTTGAATTTAAGTTACATTGCAACTAATTCTCATGAGATTATAAGTAGACTGTTAGGTTGGGGTTAGGGTTAGGGGTTGGGTTAGTGTAAGTAATGACAAGTACTTGCAAAGTTTCTTATAGCAGTTAAATGTGTTGAATGTCAGCATCAACAGATATTAAGTAGACAGCCTACATTCCTCAACACTGGTAAATATGTCTTTGTTTTGAAATCTTTAGAAATATTTTCTTAATGGAATCTTTGAATCCATTCCCAATCCTTACAAAATACTCTAATGAGGTGTTAGGGTTCACTGCTATGTCACTATTCTCTGTCTAGGTCTTTTCATAAATATCAGTGTGGATAGCAAGGTTGGGTTAGGTGAGCAGGTTAGCTGACCTCAGATGCGTCTGAAACAAGAGACTCTTCTAACAGATCAGGTTTAAGGCTTTTTATCTTAACCGTTTGACCAGCTGCAAGTGTCAGGCATGTAAACATCACAGCTTTTTACTTAATGGTTTAGCTCTTCAAAAAGGTCTTGTTTACACCTGCTATAAAGATGTGTGGTCAGTCAAGACACCACTATTTACACCTGGTAGTAACATGCATCTTATGCCTGTGTCTCCTGTGACTGCTTGTGATCAGATTTCTTCTCGTGAATACATACGTTACTCACACATAAGCGTTGTAGCTTAAATTACAAGTAAAGAAAGAAATTCACCTTGAACAATAGCAATAGTCCTAACTGAAATTTTGGAGCATTTCTTTAAGTAACTGCATTTTAAGTAGTGTTTTTTTTTTTTCATTTTAATTATGAGATTTTTAACCCATTAAGCCATTAACCCAAATTGAATATACTTTTCCTTTATCCACTCTCAAGAGGTTGCAAACTGATATGTTTTTTTTTTTCTGTTGAACAAAAAGGAAGATATTTTGAATGTTCAAAATCACTGCCACTGACATTCACAATAGAAAAAAAACAAACAAATAGAAAGTCAATGGCTACCGGTTTCCAATATTCTTCAAAATATCTTTTTTGGTTTTCAACAAAAGAAAAAAAACAGGTTTAGAACAAGTTGAGTTAGCTAATTATGATGTTCGATATATTCTAATAGCATAGAAATGTGATTTCAAAATGTTTTTTTAAGCAATACTTTTATACAACTTGGCGGTTCATTCGGCTGTGGTGACCCCAGATTAATAAAGGGACTTAGCTGAAAAGAAAATGACTGAATTAATTAATTAATTAATTATACAACTTCCTAAATATGTTTTCACGGTCACTCAAAAAAACAAGCAAAAACACTTGTGAGCAGACAAACTGCAGTAAACCCCTTGTAAGTCATCAACACAAAACTGTCACAGAAAGTCAAAAAATACTTTTTAATAAGTAAGTTTTTTGTAATAAAATCAGCTTTATTATTTTCTTCAATACATCTGCCTTGACTGACTGCTGCATATTAAAATTAGATCTTCAATGAATGGTCATCAATAGTCACCTCTTCTTACATCATAACCCCACTTTTAAACACAAGTATAGCAGTTACATGAAGAGAGTTAAAATAGCCTTTAAAATGACCACTTCACTTCAGCAAAATGTATTGGGTGAATTATTCCTTTAATCGTTTATGAAATAATACACCCTGACTGGATAAATGTCTTCAATAATAATTTGTAAACAGCTGAAATAAAGAGAAGAATGAACTGATTTACTCTGAGACCTCTTACACTAGAAGAGAAATCTCAGAGTAACATTCTCGATGCTTGCTTCCACAATAAACACAGAATGCTCCCCTAATGTTAGTTTACCTTTTGCCATTCTGATAAACAATTCTTTGCACTCAAGCCAATTGTTTCTAGGTTTATTTCATTAACATTCCCTTCTGAGAAAATATCCCTTTGTGGCTATAAGATATTGACAAAGCCTAAAAAACTTCTAAACAATACTTAATCCCCCAATAACTTGCACTGACATGCAACTCTTGTGTGCTTGACTTTTCTCCATCCTCATTCAAATCAAAGTAGCATAATGATATTTAATATAATGATACTATGTAGAATCCACAAATAAAGGAAGAATCTGCTTTTTAAATACATATTTGCTTTTACTTTTGAATTTGTCAACACAGGCTAGTTGGCAGAAAATGTGCCCTGGTGTACTTTTTTGAGAACTGAGAATTATGTGCTAGTGGGTGCATATTTCTGCATTTTATGTGTAGAATGAACGCTATAGGGCTTTTCCATTGTGATTGGTTTGCTCAGTAGCTCACAGCGAATGACACTAGATTTGGGAGGGGGAGTGGACTGGGATTCGAGTCCAGCAAAGCACAATCCCAAAATCAGGTAAAACAAAGCCAAAAAAAGCATTTTTTTTTCGCAGTACAAGCACACAGTGGTAATGGCTTTTCTCTTCTTGCTTGCTTTTGAAAACACTATTGGTTGGGTTTAGGAAAGTGGGTGAGTCAGTCAATATCAAGCTGATAAATTATATGAAATGTATGTTTATTAGGCCTGTCACAATAATCAATACATCGACTTATCACACAACACATGGACATGACCTCAATCATTTTTGGTGATGCAATATATATATCACTCATACATAAAATAAAAATCTATCAACATTTTAGCTGATTGGATCTATTGAAGGTGTCAGTATGGTTTAGGCATGGGATGATAACCGTTTTCAAGGTATAACGTGGTTTGGAAAAGCCAAGGTTTTAAAACTGCCAACATTTTCTGTAATACCGTTCCTATGGTACGTGTAAAAATTTGTATTTACATTTTATTTTAGTTTTTTAGGACAACAGTATGTCCAGCCTAAAAAAGATCCAATAATGTCGTTTTAAATTGTAAAGAAATCAGTGTTTTTGAAACTAATGAAGACAACAGAAGTCAATGATTCATTGTAATTATTTAGCCTGAAATGCTTACTGCTCCAAAATAGTATAAATCTTTAAAAAGAAATTATATTAAAAGAGGAAAAAAGTTTTAGGTTTTTACCCAGACATTTAAAAAAAATATATTTTAGAGCAGTGATCACAATACCGTGATACCGTGAAACCGTGATATTTTTATCCAAGGTTATCATTCCCTGACAATCTTATACCGGCCCATGCCTAGTATGGTTAAAAAAACATTATAGTATTTACTATAAATAACTTTATTATTTAAGTGTATTTTGATGTGGGTGCCTGACAACTAAAAATAGGTCTGATAGCAGATATCGCAGCTTCTGTTACTTTTTACATTACACTTTTTTGTTAACATTAATTATTATTTATTTAGGATATGCATTTTCACATTCCGATTGCATTACCTACCTATGAAATTAATTAACATGTAATTTTAATAAATTAAAATGACTATAAATAAATAAAATATTTATAAGAAATTTTATGTGTTCTTTGGAAGAAAGTACATGCATTGTGATATTATATTATCATTTTTGCATTATATAAGCACAAAATGTGGCATAAAATGGTCTTAAAATTACAATAACATTGTTTATCACAATATATTTTGGTGCAATATATTGCATAACGAAAAAAATAGATATTGCGACAGGCTTAATGTTAATAATCACAGAAATGTGCACATTTGTCAGGTGGATTTACAAGAAATGCCATGTATAAGAAAACATGTCCCGCTAAGCTATTTGGGAATATCAAAAATGTACACAGCGCCCTCTAGCGGGCATTTGAAAACAAAAACTTCAAGACAATGCAGTCCAGGGTACATTTATGTCAGTTCTCAAAAATGTAGTCCTGAGCACATATTTCCGATAAGCCTGGGTTGGAATTTATGGTCAATTTTACACTGTGTATTGAGAGTGACAGTACAGAGCACACAACTGCACTTACATTGTACTCGAAACAAGCAGGCTGCATGCTTAGATGCTTAGTGCAAACTGTAATGAATACAAATTAAGTATCAAACTCCTTGCATAACCTTGTGTAAGATTCGATGTCATGTGTAAACAGGAGACTGAACATAATAAGCAAGCCGATGGATATCTTCACTGACAGGGATAAGAAAGATGGCTTACTCTCATCTCTACGGAGAACGAGTGACAACGTTTTATACCCCTTTTTTAATAGGGGGAAAAGAAAAGAGCCACAGTCTTATTGTGCCATGATCCCATTCAGCCAGGTTTCAGAGAGTGATGCAATACAGATAACCAAAGAAAGGCATGGCTCCAAACATGAGGTCACAGGGCGAGGAACAGTGGTGTCATGTGCTTCCATACACACAGCGCTGACACATAATACTTAATGAGGAACAAATAGTGCTGTTTTTTTTAACTGCATTTCCTCTCTTCCTGGATCAAATGTCTGCAACAACAAAAACAGTCTCGTGCATTTGCCGTGATGAGTAGTCTCATCATTACCCAAGATACAGAGGATCAGTAGGTTCGCATCACTTAAAAGCGGCTTTTCAAAGCAGCTTATAGACTTCAGCAATGACTGTAGGGCACTGTTACTGTACTAAGGGAAGAGTGCATGCATTAAAAAAAACATCTGCTATATAATGCCTGTTTTAGCATTTCCCCTCTACTTCGTTTTACGATTTTTCACAAAAATGAACTTAAATCTCAGTGTCTCAGATTACAGGATTATCACTTGAAGCGTTTCAAGATAAGTAATGTTTGGGTGAAGTTTTCTATAAAGAATGGCCATGTTTACACGCACATGATTTTTCTATTATGGTCCATATGTTGAAAAAAAAAATTATGCTTATTACTGTAACAGCCTACAAAAATTCCCGATTTCAGAATGCTTGATATAACAGCTGTTTGTCATCTCATGATAAACTGGTGATATAATTTATAGATCAGCCCTTAAAATTAAATCCATATGAATGTGTAGACATAAATTTATCTTAATTTAAGAAATGTTGGCTTTCAATTTCCAATATAACTGTCAAGGTATGGCTATCATCTCATATACATTCATGCTGCCAAGAAAGCACTGACACATGAAGCCATGGACAAAGACATCGCACAAAAACATGGGCTGTTTCTCAATTCCAAGAACGCAGAGAACGGACTCGTGTTCTTGTGGAGACTGGTCTTGCCAGGTCACATCGGAAGAACGAACTCGGGGGACAGCGAGGACAGAGAACGCGTCCTGTGAGAAATGAGATGCTGCTTTCTTCCTGTTAGTCACATGACCCTTACGCATCTTTAACCGAAGATTATTTAAACATTACAGCATCCATACAACCATTTATTGTTTCCCCCCATTTCACAATATATACTCTGCATAAAGACTTCACCAATATACGCTGCACAACACCAATAACACAGATTTTAATACGAATTTCAGCAAATAAACACCCTTAATGTGTTTATGCCTTTATTAAGATGTTCAAGCTAATGTTTACTTTCACTCTCATTTAGGGAAACTCCTGAGGTAAATAAGTATATCTCTGAACTTTAATTATAAATCTATACAAAATGCTGTGCTTCCCACCTCCAGTTGCAATGACTTCTTGGACTTCTAGAGCAAGTTCGGTGCTCAAGTCTGCATCGCTGCGTCCTCAATACCAAGAAGACATCCGAGAACTTTCACACGTCCTCTGTTCTTGCGGTCTTGAGTATTGGAACTGAACTTCAGCAGATGATGATGTCGTTACACGAGAACACGAGGACGCAAGATCATTGAAGAACACATATTGAGAAACAGCCATTATCTGTGGATCCTTTCCCTTTTGTAGGCTGTGAGCTGGAGATCAACTTCTTGGCCTCTAGATCAAACAGATGCTCAACTGGATTGATAATCAGGGAATCTGGAGGCCAGGGCAACCATGAACTCTTCATTACACTCTTCATACCATTTCCTAAACAATGTTTGCAGTGTGGAAACCTATTCAACCAAGGAACATCATTATATTTCCGATACTTACGATTTCAACATGGTATCAACTTGCACTGTACAGGAAAAATCACATGCTACGTAAAGGCAAAGCTTACGATTCATGTGCTCACACAATTTCTTTCTGTCACTGTGCGTATGAAACCAACACCTGCTTCTTCTTTTTTTAGTTTAGTGATATTTGGCTAACCAGTATATTGTGTATTTATGCCATCCAACACACTGCACAAACACACGAAGCACAGCAAAGTTGAAATTTGTCCAGGTTCAAAGAAAAGTCGCACAAGTCAGAATTCAGCTCAAAATCGAACCCAAAATTCCCGGCTTAACTTGTCTGAAAGACTGTTGGGTAGGTATCTTGTGTCAAACATCCACATGAACCTCTGCAACCTACAAGCCTTTCATTAATGCTCAGTTGATCTTTTCAAATTGACTCTTTATTCCA
>CAIGQQ010000001.1:13840435-13866781 GCA_903798035.1 Danio albolineatus
TAGATAGATAGATAGATAGATAGATAGATAGATAGATAGATAGATAGGTATAAATAATAGAAATTTTAATATCTAAAGGGTGTCACCTCACAGCAAGAAGGTCGCTGGTTCGAGTCCCTGCTGGGCCGGTTGGCATTTTTGTGTGGAGTTTGCATGTTCTTCCCGTGTTATTATTTAGCTTGTTTTTAATGAAAATCTTGCTTAATTTTCACTTTTTAATTCTTCATTTTAATTCTTAATTTTAACATTTTAATTGACTTAATTGACTGAAAGCAAGACAAAATGCTTCTTGATTTAAGAATTTGGACTAGAAACAAGACACAACAGCTAAGCATTTCTGCAGTGTTCTTGTGAAACGAATTTTGAACTTAACCATATTTATGTGGCATTCATTTGCATATAATGCATCATTTGCATCTTGAAACAACATTTTAGAACACTTGTAATGGAAAGGTTTTGAACAGTCAACATGGAAAGGTATGGTGATATGTCAGCAGGGTGTTTTCACACCTCTGGTTTGAAAAAAGTCAGGAAAGTGGGTCCAGTCCAGCTTTGTTTAGGTGGGAGTGGCGAGTGGCGAAAGAGGGAAGGGTTTGCATGAAAAGGGGAGTTTCAGTACATGCATTGATTTAGGTGTTTACATGTTTACATTCGGAGAGCAGCATTTACAGCGGATCTTTCAGTCCATAATATTGTGGTGATATTACTGTAAACTTAGTAACTAAATCATTTTGACTAAGGTATGTCTTTAAAAACTGAAAGAGTAGGCCTATTGCTGATGATACTAACTAACTTTGCCATCTGAATAAACATAAACAAAGAACACTGATCACACACTTACCAAATTTGTAGAGACAAGACAATAACACGAACTGGAACCGCGTCTTTTTGAAAAGAAGACGAGCAGCTTCAAAATTTCTTTTCAAAACGGAAAAGTGAATTTGCTCGAAATAATGCAAAAACAACCAATTTTCACTTTTTTGTGAAATATATATGTCCTAATGGTGTTTTTAGCAACGTGGGACACATATATGACTGTTAACATCTCAAAAAATGCATTTTGGTGTTTCGTGACCAATAATTTTTTACTCTATTCATCTGCAGTGTCTTGACTTAAAGCATTATATTCTGCTTCTATCAGTGATATACTTTAAATACCCTGTGATCATAATCCTGACTTTGGTTTTCTGTCTTCCAGATGAAAAGGAGAAGTTTGAGCCTACGGTTTTCCGAGACACAATTGTTCAGGGCCTCAACGAAGCAGGTGGTGATCTTGATGCTGTAGCCAAATTTCTGGATGTCACTGGGTCGAGACTAGACTACCGTCGCTATGCCGACACCCTGTTTGACATCCTCATTGCCGGGAGCATGCTGGGTGAGACTATTTAAATGACACTTTATACAGTTGATTTCAATTATACTGCTATATTTTCTTAATACAGAAACTAGCACTACACTAAATAAATTAAAAGTTACATTGCGATTATTAGTTTTTCTGCTGAATATGCTGCTATTTGAAAAGGGATTTGAAGAGAGACTTTTTAATAACCGTTCAAAAGTGAGCTTTTTCTCTCTGAAGTTCATCTGGAAAAAAAAAATACTTTTCATGCTTGTTCAAACTGCTTATTTAAAATGAGTTGAAACAACACAATTCTTAAGTTTTTTGGGACAACTTCATTATGTTTAATCCACTTAAATTTGTAAAAATTTACCACGATAACTTAATCGATTTGTGTTTGGACAACATGAAGAAATTGTGTGGAACCCTGCATTTTTTTACAGTGTAAAAAAGGCTGAAATGTGATCAATGTCTTGCTAAACCTTTGAGAAATAAAAAAAAAATTCATACTTGGGGTAGCTTTTTACAAGTATACTCAAACCTCAATAAATAACCATAAAAGTGAGTTTAGAACTAGAGTTTGTTTTGTGTTTGTTTGTTTGTTTGTTTGTTTGTTTGTTTGTTTGTTTTATAGGCCACAATCGTAGTGTGTTAACTATTTTGTTTGACTATAAAATATTTATTAATATTTAATGCGATTTTATTGTGATTGTTATTAAATGATTAAAAGTTTAAACATTTATAAGTATGCTATAAACATAATACAACTCTGTAAAATAAAATAAATCAAATGATAAAATATTCATTTTATTTACAGTAAAATTTATGTCTTAAGGGCATAGTTCAGCCAAAAAAAATTATTTGAGTAAAATATTTTTTTTTTTTGTCCTTGGAAATTCACATGTTGTATGTCAGTGTTAACCCAGCACTTAAAGGGTAAAAAAAATACAGGCAAAGCTAAATTATTGTCCATGGCTCTGGACAATCAAAGTCTTATGAAGCGACAACAAACTGAAACCCATCCTTCTCTTCTTTAGTAAACAAACAGCATCAGCTCGAGTGTGAGTTTTCAAAAAAAAAAAAAAAAATGATTATTTCTTTTTGGACTATATAGACAGAAATAAAATGTATGCTAAAATGCAATTACAGCATATAATATAGTATAAATGGTAATGGTAGTATAAATATATTACTTCCAGAAGTGTTCAATTAAACCACAGGTGAACCCGGAAGTTGCTGAGACGTTTACTTCAGCATGTTGATGTACTTCCAACTGAAATGGAATATTGATTAGGGGGCGGGGTTATGTTTTTGAGCATCATTCCTTTGTAATTGATAGTAAGAGGTGTGATTATCGATTTTGTGGCTAAAGCCATCAAACTGATGTCAGAAGAGAAAAACCAAGCAAATGGTCAGACTTTGTCTGATGATTACCAAAACAAAGCGTTTTTTTAGCTTACCTAAATGCTAACATTTAGGGCTTCATGATACATCAGGTCAGCATCAATATTGCAATCTGCAAATATGCAATAATCACATCGCAGAATCTGCAATTTTGAGTCGTGATTTATATTTAACCAGGAAATAGTTCAGAACACAAGCAAAGATTTACCCTTCTACAGTGAGCAAATGTATTTTTTTAACGCATGTAAGTGTAAAATTCCAAGCTAATTTAAAACATTTGGCTGCTTGAACACAGATAATTGTGTTTTTTATTATTACAATGAAGACTACACAGTGTTATTTTACATTTGTGTTTGGTGATGATTGTAATTTGTTTATTACACTTTATAATAAACACACTCCCTACAAAATTATGTAAAATCATGATTTTTTCCCTAATAGTTATTTAAATCATTTCATTAAATGACATCAATATCGCAGTATATTTCGCACAAAAACAAAATCGACATAAAATACCATTGATGTCTTCTCTTATTCCTAATATAACAAGCATCATTTATAATGTACAAATTGATTAATGAACAGTTTTTAAACTCTAGGTCCGACTGCGGCATCCTTTGTGCTGTCAGTTCATGCAGAAACACTGCCGTCTTTAATGGATTAGCAGAATAAGAGGTCATTAACTCACTCCCCCGTGACAGAAGGCTGTTCTACAACACTTGCAGCACATCTCCGGATCAAAGTGTTTAGTGCTGTTTCTCCAGGCCATCAACTTACAAATCCCACTGATGGTTAAAGATGAGGAATCTGCAACGTGATTTTATTTTCTTTTTTCCTCCTCCTGTTTCCTATGAGCTGTCAGAGCCAGTTGGAAATCTTCAGATCTTTTGCACATGAGCAGGCTGAGAGAAAGCGAGTGGGTGGTTTTCACTGTGGGACAGAAACAGAGTGCTGAATTTGGATGGAGCAGAAACGGGAAGGCAGAGTAGATGTGGAACCAAAGGCGTATTATAGAGATTTTGGAGGCTGAGTGTGGATTTGTGTGTACTGAATCATATGTATGTGAGGGGTCGGGAAGCAAATTTTGGTCGGAGATGAGAAAGCGTGTAGCTAGTCCTAGATTACAAGAAATTTTATGTGATTGCATACTAAGTTCACGTTTGTATTGTGTTATGTATTTATATATTTATGTTCAAGCTAGTGCTGTGTTTTGGCAGGAATCTGATGAAGATTTGATGCATATGATCTATTTGATCCAGGGCGTTGACAAATTGTGACACTGGTTATTCATTCATTCATTTCCTTCAGATTAGGCCCTTATTTATCAGAGGTCACCCCTATTCCGGCATATGTTTTACGCGGTAAATGCCCTTCCAGCAGCAGCAACCTAGTACTGGGAAATACACTCTCAAATTCACACACACTCATACACTATGACCTATTTTGTTTACCCAATTCATCTATACCGCATGTCTTTGGACAGGGGGGGAAACCGGAGCACCCGGAGGAAACATGCACACCCATGCAAACATGGGGAGAACAAGCAAACTCCACACAGAAATGCCAATTGGCCTAGCCAGGACTTGAACCAGCAATCCTCTTGCTGTGAGGCGACAGTACTAACCACTGAGCCACTGTGCATTTAAATTTTTTATTTTACGATTTTTTTTTCTGCAAAATATAATGATTTATGGTTCAATAAAGGTATACTGAATGCACAGTACAATAATATTGTAAGCTAAAAAAACATAAAGGGTCTTGTTTTTTTTAAATGCGCTGTTTATTGTGCTAAATTTTAAATTTAATATGCTGAGCTTGAACAGACTTGAACTTGATCCTGTCTTCAATGCACAAGGCAAAAGAAACACCAGAATAATACTATTGAAATGTGGTTCAGTATTTAATACTATTAAAGTTAATAGTATTAAAATACTATTAACACTTTACAATAAGGTTCATTAGTTAATGCATTTACTAACATAAACTAATCATTAAAAACACTTGTACAGCATTTATTAATCATAATTGAACCGTGAGTCCATGTTTGTTAACATTAGTTAATGCACCGTGAGTTAACATGAGCTAATAACGAACAACTGTATTTTCATTAACTAATGTTAACTAACATGAAAAAATACTGTAGTAAATGTATTGTTCATTATTTGTTCATGTTAGTAAATGCATTAGTTAACATTAACTAATGAACCTTATTGTAAAGTGACCCTTAAAATACTAAATAATTTAGAAACGTTCATGATTTTGTTTAGATGTAAAATAAATTAGGCACATGCTTTTGAGTCACTATAGTATAGCTTTACTTTATTGATATGGTTTACTATATTCAGCTTTAATATCACAAGAATAATAGTATTTAATTTTAATATTTAATATTTCATTTCAGTTAAATTGTGGTATAACATAGTTTGGCAAGTAAGTTGTCTCAATATAAAAAAAATAGGAAACATTCATTCATTTTCTTTTCTGCCTAGTCCCTTTATTAATCTGGGGTTGCCACAGCGGAATGAAACGCTAACTTATCCATCATGTGTTTTACGCAGCAGATGCCCTTCCAGCTGCAACCCATTACTGGGAAATGTCCATACTTGCACTCTACAGGGAATGTAAAAAACAAATAGTACACCACACTTGACTGTGTTTACTATACATCACTGTGTTCACTATATATCACTATATAACTTTACCCTGTACATGTGACTATTGGTGGTACATGTGATGGGGAGGACAGATTCCCCTCGTATTTATAAAGCGTTGTGCGTGTATGGCCATACAAAATAAATGCATTACACATTCCTTACTACTACTAACTATATTAAAAAGTTAAAATAAAATAAAAAGAGGTCATGCTATTTTAATTTTGTGAGTTTAATTATGAGAAAATATATGTGATTGCTTCATTCCTAAAAAATATTTTCATTTCTTTTTAGTAGTAAATAATTTGATACTATTCTATCGTTACTAAATGTACTTAGCTTGTTGGCTGTAGACATGGTTCAGTTTCACTGGTAGACATGTTTCCAGGATGGCACAGTCTCTGTCAACCCAATTACAGCTAAAAGGTTTACTCTTGCTCTATATAAAGCCCACAGAGCAGTCAGAGCGGAAGGACAGCAGCTTGGTCAAGCGTCCAGTCAACAATCAGATTACTCCATCTACAGTGTAAGCATAGCTGATGAGCAGAAGACTGCTGTTAAAATAGAGATTAAGCTCAAATCCACATCACTGGATTTCCCCAATGTGACCTTTACCCTTGTAAATCCTTAACAAAAACTGAACTCTGTGAAATTAGAGTGGGATATATGAATGACTTGTGTGGATGCTACTTTTAAGTTAATGCCTGTTTCTGGTCTCGTTCTGCACAATATTTATTGCTCTCCAAGATTAATTTTACTGTGTAAATATTCTCCTTGAATTACAAAAGGCAGGTGTGTTTTGACCAAAAATGATTTGATGATATTAAAAGAATTGTTTTGATGGATGTTTTTAAAAATCTATCTCCTGAAAGACTTGATCATATATTGAACTAAAAATTCATGCCCTTCATGTAAAATCTTGATTTATTTTTTGTATCATCTCTTATTGAATCATAAATTGTTATTGTTATATAATATGTGTTTATCTATTTTGATCTTTATATGCCACTAAATAGCCATAAGTTCTTTATGTGGCAATAAAAAAACTCTATTTAAGAAATATGGTGCAGCACTAAAATGCAAATTAAATGTGTGTTTGTTTGAATTTTGCCATCATCCTATAATATATAACAAATAATATGTGTTGGGAGAAAGATTATATGTCAGTTGGTCATATTTGTGAGAGAAAACGCAATGATCAAATAATCTTGTCACAGTGACTCTGGGGTTAAAACCTCACTGATTCAGTCGAGTGAAGTGAGTATTGGCAAGTAAGGTTACGCATACTCGAAATTGGTTCTCCGCTTTTAACCCATCCAAGTGCACACACACAAGTGAGACATGAGCACACACACATACATACATACAGACACACAGTGTATAGGAGCAGTGGGCAGCTATTGCTTGCAGTGCCCGGGGAGCAATTAGAGGTTTGATGCCTTGCTTTGAGTGCGGTTGATTCAATTTCACCACCTTCACTTCCTATCGGCACTAGGAATCGAACCTGCAACCTTTTGATTAGAAATCCAGTTCCCTAACACAACTGGGGCACAACTGTGCCATACAAAGAAAGTCTCCAATTCACAGAATGTTCTGGAATTTTCTAATGGGGAATTTAAGTAATGATTGTTATGAACGATATTAAAAAAACATATGTGGAACCCAAACATTTTGTGAGCAAATGCACACTTTTTTGTCATATTCTCTGTTGTGCTTCATAAAAAGCCAGTTTAATGAGCATTTTAACATGGTGGGATTGGAAATTACATTGACCAATCAATGGATCAGTGGCTCAACGCTGTAATCCGCAGCAAATCTCTGAATGGGATCTAAAGTTTTTAACTCACCTGTGGATTAGCCCATAAGGCACTGCATTGTTATGTGCGTGGAACACATTGAGAAACCATGCCCTATTTTGTAGCGGAGACTATGCGCTGATTTAATTTCTTACCTAATTTGTTTAAATGATTTTGAAATGAATCCACTCTGAGTACAGGGGCTAATACTTCTTGAACTCTTTCTTCACTGCATCGCTTCATTTAGAAATAAACGACACAGGCTCACTGGAAATGCGGCCTTCAGACTGCATTTTTTGTAAAACTAAAAATCGTATACTTCAACATATTTCACTGCAGTTTCTAGGGAAAATTAACTCTACGGGGCAGTGTGATGCAAATAGTTTTTGCTCCTTTTTACAGTAAGGATATTTACAGGGACATTATCGATAAATATAGGATTTTTTGTGCAGTTCTTTGAACAACACCAAATAAATGCCACAAAACAACTTATTGTCTATGATTTGTAATCAAATGCCAAAGCTGTCACCATATGGTCAACATTTCTGGCATGGTTTTCTGGCAAACTTTTTTTTATCCTGTCGCTTAGTTTGTTGAAACGGATTATTTAAAGTCTTAAGTTCACTTTTGAACAATTTAATTATTCAGAAGTTCATGATGAGAAATATTAAATAATTTTTAATGGTAAATAATCACGTTTTGCAAGCACCCAACCTTTTTCAATACTTAAATAAATTAAAAATATTAATGTAAAATGTATTAATGATAATAAATAGTTCTTGAGCAGAAGGAGGATGATGTGACACTGGAGTACTGGAGTAATGATACAAAAAAATCTGCATTAATTTGCAGGAATAATTTACATTTTAAACTACATTCACTGAGAAAACACTTATTTTAATTAATAATAATAAATTACAATGTTTACTGTATTTTCAATCAAATAAATGCAGCCTATAAAGTGATTAATACAAAAAATTCAACATTAAATCACCTGAATAAATAGAATTTAAACTACATTCACTAGTAAAACAGTTAACTAGTAATAACATTTCTAACATTTTAATGTTTTTGATTGAATAAATGCAGTTTTAAATCGCAGAAATAAATTGTATTTTAAACAACATTCATTAAGAAAACACTTATTTTGACTAATAATAATAATTCACAACTTTTACTGCATTTTTGATCACATATGCAGTTTATGACGTAACAATACTACAAATTCAGCATTAAAACACTGTAATAAATTATATTTTAAACAACATTCACTAAGAAAAGTCTTATTTTAACTAGTAATAATATTTCCTACAAATTATACTGTATTTTTGATCAAATTTATGCAGTTTATGAAGTGACAATACTAAAAATTCAGCATTAAGTCACGTATAAATTATATTTTAACCTACATTCACTAAGAAAAGTCTTATTTTAACTAGTAATAATATTTCACAAATTTTACTGCATTTTTGATCAAATATATGCAGTTTATGAAGTAACAATACTAAAAATTCAGCATTAAGTCACTGTAATAAGTTATATTTTAACCTATATTCACTAAGAAAATTTAACTAGTAATAATATTTCACTATTTTAAATGTATTTCCGATCAAACAAATGCAGCCCCTGGTGAGTACAAAACAAAAAAAAAAACATTTAAAAAATCTTACTTTATCTTTTTAGTTCTCTGCTATAAATGTACAGTCGGCAGAGTGGTATTTTGTCAGAAGGGTTAACAACAACACCACCGTGTTCTCAGAGGATTCACAGCATTAACCTCTAACCCCACTTTCCCTCTTTCAGCTCCCGGAGGAACACGCATTGACGATGGGGACAAGACCAAGGTGACGCAGCACTGTGTGTTCAATGCGGAGGAAAACCACACTGCTGTTCGCAGCTATGCTCAGGTGAACATCTCAGACTCAGCTTTTTCTCCATCGTTGTGTATGAAAAATAAGCAGCCTTTACCAAAGTGATAGGGAAGTGGAGGAATCCAGTTAGAAAATTGCATTAAATGTACTTAGTCCCCAAATCCCCACTATAGAAGCAGTATGACTCTTGTACTGTGTCATTTCAAGATGATCCCACAGATTACAATGACTCTCCATCAACAGCCACTTAATGTGTGCATCTCCTGAATTTAGTTTTTTTTGGTCATTTTGTCATGTTGAATTAACTAGTAATTAATGTAGTAGCAAGTGTTTGATTTAAATGTTAATTATGCTGTCATAATTACTCAATATGTATATGCAATGTTTAATAATAATAATAATAATAATAATAATAATAATAATAATAATAATAATAATAATAATAATAATAATAATAATTATTATTATTATTATTATTATTATTATTGTTATTATTATTATTATTATTATTATTATTATAAAAACAATTATAATAAAAATGTTCACCAAACATTTTATTTTTATACTATTATTATTATTATTATTATTATTATTATCATTAATATTATTATTATTATTATAAAAACAATTATAATAACAACAATTTTCTCACCAAACATTTTATTATTTTTATATTATCATCATCATTATTATTATTATTATTATTATTATTATTATTATTATTATAAAAACAATTATAATAACAACAATGTTTTCACTAAACATTTTATTATTTTTATATTATCATCATTATTATTATTATTATTATTATTATTATTATTATTATTATTATTATTATTATTATTATTATAAAAACAATTATAATAACAACAATGTTTTCACTAAACATTTTATTATTTTTATATTATCATTATTATTATTATTATTATTATTATAAAAACAATTATAATAACAACAATGTTTTTACTAAACATTTTATTATTTTTATATTGTTATTATTATTATTATTATTATTATTATTATTATTATTATTATTATTATTATTATTATTATTATTATTATATTTATAAAAACAATTATAATAACAACAATGTTCTCACCAAACATTTTATTATTTTTATTATTATTATTATTATTATTATTATTATTATTATTATTATTAACATTCATCATAATATGATTGTGTCTTTGCACAGGTGTTTAATAAACTTATCAGAAGGTACAAATATCTGGAGAAAGCCTTTGAAGAAGAAATCAAGAAGGTAATTATGTGCACATATTATCTAAAATATCTTATCTATAATACTGCATCTACTGTAAATGAAGGCACTGCAGGACAAACAAGCATGATACCAACTGTGGCTTTCATTAATATTTATAAGGCTGATATACTGTGAAATATGCTCTCATCAATCTTTCTTATCCTTGTTTAGCTTCTTCTGTTCCTGAAGGGTTTTACTGAGTCTGAGCAGACCAAACTAGCCATGCTAACAGGCGTCCTGTTGGCCAACGGCACACTGCCTCCACCAATCCTCACCAGCCTCTTTAGCGATAATCTTGTCAAAGAAGGTTTGTGTGATCAAAAGTAATAGAAGTAATAAGAACAAAATATAGAAGGGATTTTGGGAATGTTTCTATTTTTTAATTATTCGGAAAATACTGTGAACAGACAGAATATACATTTTCACAATTATTGGTAGAATAAAATGTTAATAAATGCTAATAAAAATAAAATCATGCATGAACTAATGCCTCTCTAGAAACCTTTAGAATACAACTGAATAAAAATAAAACTGAAGTTTGCTGCTGAAGTGAGTGTTTATAGCTCAATGCAAGAGATGACAAGTATTGTATGTATTTTAATTGACATCGACCAACACAAATTGATCAAATCTGACAAAACAAACACTTTAAAAATCTGTTTACTTTACATTAGATTTGAAAAAAACTCACTGTGAAAAGCCAACAATTCTAAAATCTTAGATTTATGAAAAAGCAATGTTTTAAAAGATGATTAGAGAGTCTGTATTTTCCTCTGCTCTCTTCTTTGCAGGAATTTCAGCCTCTTTTGCGGTGAAGATGTTTAAGGCTTGGATAGCAGAGAAGGATGCTAATGCTGTGACGTCTGCTCTTAGAAAAGCCAACCTGGATAAGAAACTCTTGGTATGACGCCTGCTGCTAAACTCTGTTTATTAAGAATAAATTATGACTATAAACCATTATGCAGATAAATTATGCTTCCATGGAAATGCTCATAACCTGCCTTTATACCTGTAAACTCACTCATGACCTTATAGCAGGGGACTCAAACTCAATTTACCCGGGGGCCGCTCGAGGCAGAGTCTGGGTGAGGCTGGGCCGCATCAGGTTTTCCACAAGAAATTAGTTATATTATTAATTTCTAATTTCGCAGGCTCGTTTGAGACCCCTGCCTTATAGGGATAGTTCACTCAAAAATGAAAATTTACTCGCTATTTACTCACCCTCAAGTGGTAATAAACCTTTGTAAATTTTTCTTTTTTCTGTTCAACACATAAGAAGATAATTTGAAGAATGCTGAAAACCTGTAACCATTGACGTCCATAGTATGAAAAACAAATACTAAGGAAGTCAATGGTTTCAGGTTTCCCACGTTTTTCAAAATATTTTGTTTAACAGATTAAACCTTTTAATTTATTGGCACTTTTTTCTGATGTATGCTGAAAATAATTTGTAATTTACTTTTTTCCCCCATACTACTAACTGTTTCAACCAACAATTTTTACAATTAGACTGCTCTGAATTAACAGATTTAGGAGTTTGGTGTCATTTTGGAATTTGTTGTGTTTTTATTAATTTTTTTATTTATGGGCGGGGGATCTGTTTGTGTTGTGACAACATGAAGAAATTAAGCTATCTTATTAGTTTTTACTAATTTAAGTGGATTGAACATAACCCATTTAAGTTGTCCCCCCAAAAAACAAACTGTTGTGTTGTTTCAGCTTGTTCTAAATAAGTAGTTTGAACAAACTTCATTTTTTGAGTGTATGCTGGTCGGTCGATTGGTGGAGTTAAAGCTTCCTCTGATTTGTAATCTAATAGTTGAATTTACTCTCACTGCAGGAACTCTTCCCTGCCAATAAGCAGAATGTGGAGCACTTCACAAAGTTCTTCACTGAGGCAGGACTGAAAGAGCTGTCAGACTTCCTGCGCTCGCAGCAAACTTTGGGCACACGCAAAGAGCTTCAGAAAGAGCTGCAGGAGCGCCTGTCGCAGCAGTGTCCCATCAGAGAGGTCAATCCTGCTCTTCACATACACACACTTGAAATATTATACAGTCATCTGCCACTTTAATTTGTACAATTAGAGTGGCACAATATATCAAAACAATATTGTTTTAACTGTAATAGTAGATGTGATATACAGTTGAAGTCAACATTTTTAGCCCTCCTGAATTATTAGCCCCCCTGTATATTTTTCCCCAATTAAATAAGAATCAGATAATCAGAGGTTTTCAGTCATTCATAGTGTCTTAAAGTCTAATGTTTACAGCTTAATGTTAGGTCCGAAAAATATCCATTGCCTGTTCATTATAGTATGATCATTACATAAATAAAGGATTAAAAATATGGGAAAAAAATAGCATTTTCTACGGAAATGTTTTATCCTTAGTGAAATAGCATATTTAACAACATTTAACAACAGCTTGTTTATGCACATAAACTATATATATATATATATATACAATTCCTAAGGTGGCTAATAATATTAACCTTAAAATTGCTTTAAAAATATTTTAAAACTGCTTTGATTCCGGCCAATATATATAAAAAAAATACTTTCTCCAGACATAAAAAAGTTACAGGAAATACTATGAAATTGTTTTTGTTTTGTATTTGAAAAAGAATACAAGTTTAGCAGGAGGGCTAATAATTTTGACAATTCTGAAGCAGCTATGCGATGCTGTCATGTCAGTATGGACCAAAATTTCAGAGGAGTAATTATAATTTTATATACAGTGATCAGCATAATTGAGTACACCCCATTTTGCAAATATTTTTAATCTATTTCTCATTGAGTATTTTAGTGCACTTAAACAAAACAGATTTATTAAGCAGATATATTTATTAAAATAATATTTTAGCCACCTATGATATGTAGAAATGGAAAGATAATACAATTCAATTCAATTCAATTGATTTTTCCTCTTTTTTAAAATTTGTATTTAATATTTTTCTATAACATATCAATTTCGCTGTGCTAGTTTTTGGACCATTATCGTAAGTTATTTATTTGGACAAGCTCCAGATTTGGCTTCAGTACTGACTAATCTAATGTATATGCACACATATAATATTGTATAGCTTCCTATTAAAAATATGAATTTAAAAGATAGATTTGTGAGGGCTGTACTTATATATGTAAGGGATAATCAACGGCTTGCCGTGCGTTAAAGGATTTTAATGCACTTCGCGGAGGCGACCACACTCCGCTGCCTCCACGTCGTGCATTAAAAAAACCTTTAGCGCACGGCAAGCTGTTGATTATCCCGCTTATTCCATGGTCATTTGCCAAGGTAGGCATATGTTTAAAATAGCTTTGCTCTTTGCAGCGCAATATTTGTCAGAATTTATGTCAGTTTTTACATGATCGATTTTCTAGTCCCTCCACTGAATCAGCTCTGACAGGCTGACAGGCAGGCAGACAGAGAGAGGGAGAGAGAGAATGTGCTGTTTATATCTGCTAATATAAGATTAGTCCGATCACAGGTGGACAAATAAGACTTTCCCAGTCACACCTGGAGTGTGTTTCCAGTCACATTCCCAGTCACATTTCTTTTGTCTACTTTCTACCGCTTCTCTGACGAGGGAGGATCTGTATATTGGCTTCGTCTTGACAAAAAGGGCTACAGTATAGCAGAATTTCCATGATTTATATTTCATAATAAACATACAAATCTTATAAAAGGTACGATATAAATTAAATTCGCATTTTCAAGTGTATTCTAGAGTCTTTGTTGCAGCCAAAGTCTATTTAAGAAATCTCTGCTGTTAAAGTTTGCATAATGAAAAAACATCAGGACAGGTAGGAGAACATTCTACCTTATTTATCTTCTTTAAAGCAAAAGCAATCAGCCTGACACGCAGGTTCAGTGCGATATTACATTATTTATTAATTGTGAAACTTACTTGCGATCAGTCAAAAACACCTGAGAACAAATTATAGGTTCAAATGCTCGAGATGCTCTGGCCGACATAAAGCTTCCCTCGGGGGAAGCCGTTCGCGTAGCTGCCGCTGACCGCCTGGAGCTTCCAACATTTTTTAAAATGCATTTTTTCATACACACAAAGGGCCGATTTGACTTTAAAATAACTACATTCTCGCTTGAAAAACTCTTAAAACTTGATTTTGTAGCATATTTTATGAGTATTTTCCTAATTTTGTGGATTTCCTGTCCGCCATTATAAGCCCTCATCGCTTTCATGCAGCACATGCGAGTTGCTATAGTAACTGTAAACGTTTGGGAGAAGCACATTTATTTCGAACTGTGATCAAAACTGACTGGAACTACCTGTGCGTTTCAACGAAATATACCACACCCTCCAGCCAATCAGAATCAAGAGTTTTAACAGACCATGGAATAAATATATATATACTTACAGTGCTCAGCATATACATGTGTATATATATAAATTTGAAGTCTGAATTATTAACCTCCCTGTTTATTTTTTTCTTTCACTTTCTGTTTAACTGAGAGCAGATTTTTTTCAACACATTTATAATCATAATAGTTTTAATAACTCATTTTTAATAACTGTTTTCTTTGCCATGATGACAGTAAATAATATTTTGCTAAATATTTTTCAAGACACTTCTATACAGCTTAAAGTGACATTTAAAGGCTTAACTAGGTTAATTAGGTTAACTGGGCATGTTAGGGTAATTAGGCAAGTTATTGTAAAGATAGTTTGTTCTGTAGACTATTGAAAAAAATTGCATAAAGGGGCTAATAATTTTGACCTTAAAATGGCCTTTAAAAAATTAAAAAACTGCCTTTATTATTATAAAAAAACTTTTATTTAAGCCGAAATAAAACAAATAAGACTTTCTCCAGAAGAAAGAATAATATCAGACATACTGTGAATATTTCCTTGCTGTGTTAAACATCATTTGGGAAATATTTAAAAAGAAAAAAAATTCAAAGGGGGGCTAATAATTCTGACTTCAACTATATATTTTTTTTTTCTTCTTCTGGAGAAAGTCTTTTATTTTCTGGAATCAAAGCAGTTTTAAACTTTAGCACCTTGTTAAATTCATACCCCAAACAACTGAGGCAGTTCTGAAGACAGAAATGGTGCCAACCAGTAATGAATAGGTGTACCTAATAAAGTGTCTAACGAGAGTGTATCAGCTCTTCTTTTTCTCTCGAAATCATCAGGCATAAGGAAGCAACACACGATCAGTAAAATGAGGTCTTATTTCATATGTTCGGATGTGAATTGTGTTTAGATCGTGGTGTACGTGAAGGAGGAGATGAAGAAGAATGATCTTCAAGAGCAGGCTGTGATTGGCTTACTGTGGACCTGCCTCATGAATGATGTGGAGTGGAATAAGAAAGAGGAGCTGGTGACCGAACAGGCCCTCAAACACCTGAAGGTACAGTGCAAACAAAAAATGTCTCTACACCGTAAAAAGTACGGTGGACGAGAGAGCTTAACATGCTGCAATTACAAAAAACGCCAGCAAATTAAGAACAGATCCTCATCGGTTTGACAGCATATGTGTTGCATTTTCTTACAACGCAAAGAAATTAAGAAAACACTTACATTTTCTCACAACCCATGCAAATATCATGGAATATTCCGGAAATAATTTAAGGAGACCCAAAAAGGTGACACACCCGGCTGGGATATGTTTATTGTGCCGTGACTACTGCTTAGTGAAGTTGTAAGTGATCTTTGAAAGGTGAGTTTTCTGTTTATTTTAACATCCTGATTACACAATTCCCTTTTCTTGTGCATATTATTAGCTTAAATAACCAAAACCTAAATAGCTGAGGGGCATCATGATGGCGTAGTGGGTAGCACGATCGCCTCACAGCAAGAAGGTCGCTGGTTCAAGCCTCGGCTGGGTCAGTTGGCATTTCTGTGTGGAGTTTGCATGTTCTCCTCGTCCTCTGGGTGCTCCGGTTTACCCCACGGTCCAAAGACATTCTCTATAGGTGAATTGGGTAAGCTAAATTGTCTGTAGTGTATGTGTGTAAATGAGTGTGTGTGGATGTTTCCCAGTGATGGGTTGCAGCTGGAAGGGCATCCGCTGCGTGGAACATGCTGGATGAGTTGGTGGTTCATTCCGCTGTGGTGAACCCAGATTTATAAAGCGACTAAGCTGAAAAGAAAATGAATGAATGAATGAATAAATAGCTGGGAGGGCGACGTGGTGGCACAGTGGGTAGTGCTGTCGCCTCACAGCAAGACGGTCGCTAGTTCGAGCTTCAGCTGGGCCAGTTGGCATTTCTGTGTGGAGTTTGCATGTTCTCCTCGTGTTCGTGTAAGTTTCTTTTGGGAGCTCCGGTTTACCCCGCAAGTCTAAGGACATGCTGGATAAGTTGGTGGTTCATTCCACTATGGCGACCCGTGATTAATAAAGGGACTAAGCTGAAAAGAAAATGAAGTATGAATGAATAAATAGCTGGGTCCGTCACGTTTTAGGGTCCCCTTGAAACTTTTCCGTTGTGTTCCGTGCAATTTGCATGTGTGGTGAGAAAATACAGCCCATTTTTTGAATGTGTTTTCGTTTTGAGGATTTGCAACACATATGCTGTCAAACATATGCTTTTCTTAATTAGTTTTTTTGTAATTGCATGCGTTTTTTTTTGCAGCATGTTAAGCTCTCTCGGCCACTGTAAAAAAAAAAGTGATTATTTACTTTCCCTAATAAAAGAGAAAGTGAGTAAACTCATTGCCTTCAAAGCATCAAGTTGGCTTTACTTAAAGCGAGTAAATCCTTTGAAACTTAGAACTGTAAAGTTGATTTAATTTACCTTTTTTTAAGTAAATATGCATAATTATGAAAGTAAGTAATTATGAATTAAGTGGACTCACTGCCTTAAATTTTTAAATCAACTAATTATTTTAAAAAGCAAAAACAACTCGTCTATTTCAAGTAAAGTTAAACTAATTGTTTTTACAGTGTATACACTCATACTTTTCATTTATTTGCACTGTTTAATACTCTATGATTGTAGTATATTAGGGTGCCAACGGTGGCGTAGTGAGTAGAACATTGGCGTCACAGCAAGAAGATCGCTGGTTCGAGCCCCGGCTGGGTCAGTTGGCATTTCTGTGTGGAGTTTTGCATGTTCTCCCTGTGGTTGCGTGGGTTTCTTCTGGGTGCTCCGGTTTCCCCCACAAGTCCAAAGACATGTGTTACAGGTGAATTGGGAAGGCTAAATTGTCCATAGTGTATGAGTGTAAATGAGTGTGTATGGATGTTTCCCAGAGATGAGTTGCAGCTGGAAGGGCATCCGCTGCGTAAAACAAATGCTGGATAAGTTGGCAGTTCATTACGCTGTGGTGACTTCAGATTAATAAAGGGACTAAGCCGACAAGAAAATGAATGAATGAATGTAGTATATTAAATTAAGTTGCACACTTTTTTGTGAACGGTCACCGCTTAATCACTTCAGCAAGAATCAATGATGAATCAAAGCACTTTCACTCACTTTCAAAGCACTTTAAGAATCAAGTCTTAAGTTGATACTTCATTTCTATTTCCTTTTAATTAATTCAATTCAATTTTTGTTTATTTCTATAGCGCTTTTACGATGTAGAATGTGTCAACGCAGCTTAACATAGAAGTTCTAGTAAACTGAAACTGTGTCAGTCCAATTTTCAGAGTTGAAGTTCAGTTTATTTCAGTGTGAAAGTCCAAACACTGAAGAGCAAATCCATCGATGCACAGCTCCACAAGTCCCAAACCAAGCAAGCTAGTAGCAACAGTGGCGAGGAACTAAACTTTACCAACCAACGAAAGTGAAGGAAAAAAAACTCGTTAGAGACCAGACTCAGCTGGGCACGACCATTTCTCCTCTGGCCAAACTTCATGTGCAGAGCTAAGGCAGGCTGGCCCACGGAATCAATGCATAGACTCATCTGTGACTGGGGTCTTTCAGGAATCAGTCTCATACCCTCTGCTTCTCCGTGACTGCTACAGCATCTGCTCAGGATATGGCCTGGTCCGGGATAATGGATACCTTGGCATCATCTCTTCACAGGTCTTGGATCACATCAATGGCACTGCACAATATCTAGAGACCTCGGGATGAGTATCCCCAGGTGAAAATAGAGAATAAAGAAAATAATTAGCGTAGCAGCTTTTCATAGTGTATTTAAACAAGAGATAATAAATATAAATGCAAAAAAGTAGTGCTATAAATGAAAATATTAGATATATAAACAAACATAGAAACAAACAAGTAAGCATATGAGTATTTCTAACAAAATGTCTGGTATTAATGGCATTTTTGTTTGTTTGTGTTTTTGTATGAAATATACAATGGGTCTCATTCACTTTGTCTGTACAAATGATCATATATTGTAATGTAGTTTAGTGTCATAATAGTTCCTATAAATTCCCAATGTAAATGCCCCATATAGTGCGAATTTGTTCATTTATTCGTTCATTCATTCATTCGTTCATTCATTCATTTATTCATTCATTCATTCATTCATATTTGATTTTTTATTTTATTTTAACAGTACAGTTATTTCTTAACTGATTGTATGTTATTGTTGTAAAGAGGTCAAGATATTTCAACTGAATGGTGATTATTTGTCTTCTTTTAGCACTATGCACCTCTCCTGGCTGTGTTCAGTACTCAGGGTCAGTCAGAGCTGGTGTTACTGCTCAAGATTCAGGAGTACTGCTACGATAACATCCACTTCATGAAGTCCTTCTCCAAAATAGTGGTGCTGTTCTACAAAGGTATACCATCTTCGCACCTGATCAGTGCTTTTAATGACATGTTAGAGGTAGGGCTGGGTGATGTTACCAAATAAATTATCATGTTAAATATTTCAAATCAGTCAAAATGGATAAATAAATGTAAATGTCAAATCTCTGTTTATTTTTATAGTATAAAGGCAGATTATTTGGCTTCTAAGAGTAAGTTGTAAAAACCAGAAAGTGAATTGTTTATTTCAACTACTTTTATTGTCAAAAAGTGACGAACATTTAAACCAGTATTTACATAATAACAAAATCTGTGCAAGTTTCCTTAACGAAATATCTTACCTGAGATTAATTTATATTTTAATACAATTGTATATTATATAAATACAGTATATAAATATATATAATATACATACTCATTTTAATAAATTTACATTTCTTAGTTTTTTCACAGTTTTTTTGCTCCCTGACTTTGAGGACACAACTCCTAAAAACTAATTTTATGTTCTATAACATCTGTAAAACAAATTGATTGAAATAAGATTGCTGAAATTAAACATTGTCATGTTATCATGATAATCATTGGTAAAAGCACTCATATAGCATTTCAGAAATGTTAAGAATATGTCATTTCTACCACAAAAAAAAATAAAAGCACTAGCTGGAACTATATTTAAATATAAATGCACAAATGTTATATTAAATTCCTTTACATGGTTAATACCTTCAATACATGTCTACATTCATAATATCATAAAGTGTATCTCCCAATTCTGCAATAAACCATGATATTTATTAATTTTATATTTAACTTTTATTAAACAAGTTCAATGTTATATACTGATTAATACGCACTATTACATGGCTTTCATCAATACTTGATTCTAATTGGTCAATCATGACATTCCAGGCTATTTTATTTCCATTTAACAACCAACTTAACTAGTAATAATAAGGCTTATATAATACAATACAATACAACGCAATACAAAACAATACAATACAATACAATACAATACAATACAATACTCCAGTTTACTAAATTGGCCGTAGTGTACAGTACGTGTGTGAATGAGTGCGTATGGATGTTTCCCCTGGGTTGCAGCTGAAAGGGCATCCTCTGTGTAAAACATACACTTGGTAAGTTGGCTGTTCATTCCGCTGTGGCGATGCCCGAGGAACTAATCCAAAAATGAATCATTCATTCATTCATTTTCTTTTCGGCTTAGTCCCTTTATTAATCTGGGGTCGCCACAGCGGAATGAACCGCCAACTTATCCGGCATTTGTTTTACGCAGCGGATGCCCTTCCAGCCACAACCCATCTCTGGGAAACACATTCATACATTCTCATTCACACACATACACTATGGACAATTTAGCTTACCCAATTCACCTGTACCGCATGTCTTTGGACTGTGGGGGAAACCGGAGCACCCGGAGGAAACCCACGCAACCACGGGGAGAACATGCAAACTCCACACAGAAATGCCAACTGGCCCAACTGGGACCTGCCCCAACCGGGGATCGAACCAGCGACCTTCTTGCTGTGAGGCGAACGTGCTACTCACGCGCCACCGTGGCGCCCCCAAAAATGAATAATATAATATAATATAACATAACATAACATAACATAACATAACATAACATAACATAACATAACATAACATAACATAACATAACATAACATAACATAACATAACATAACATAACATAACATAACATAACATAATGTTTTTTGCACACCACTGTTTTTGACTGTTTGGTGCCATCTTGTGACTGAACAATAATACAAGTAGGTTTGTGTCATTTTTTTTTTCTTTACAGCTTTACATTTAATTAAAGGGTTAGTAAATCGTTACTCCCCAGATCAATGCTTTATGTATTTATATTTACCAAAATGGACCCTCCAGGTGCACCTTTTGAAATTACACTGCCCCAGTGACAGATCTTGTACCTTTTATTTCTGAATATACAGTAGCTGGCCAAGTGGGGTTTAAACTGCAAGAAAACCAATACATTATCCCTTGCTTATGTCTGTTTCTCCTTCCCAGCCGATGTGGTTAGTGAGGAGGCCATTATGAAATGGTACAAAGATGCGCATGCTGCCAAAGGAAAAAGTGTATTTCTGGAGCAAATGAAGAAATTTGTGGAGTGGCTTCAGAATGCGGAGGAAGGTGAGGAGCTTGATATAAATAACCTCTGGTCCAACAAAAAAATGTTAATCTCAAGCATAATATTCCTTAATTCTCTCCCACAGAGTCTGAGTCAGAGGGGGAAGAAGACTGAGGATCCTGATGATGTTGTGGGTTTTACACTGTCAGCTCTCTGTGGCCAGCTTTTTAGTGCACATTTAGGCTTTTTGTCATTACATTTGTGTCCAGAGGGACAAAGTCACATACACTGAAGCTCAATCCAGGGAAAAAAAAAAGCTTCCGAGCTCTATGAAAGAAATAGCGCAGGAGGCTACATATAGACAGCCTTTAATAACAAACACTTTAACTTGGATTTTGTATTAACGCCATTCAGGTACACATCTGTTTCCTGCAGTTGATTTTCAAATGAACAAACACGTGTATATGTCGTACAGGACTGCTTTGAAACTTTTTATGAATAAAAGGTGTTTTATATGTACTCTACGTCAGGGATTTGTCTCTTTTATTTTGTCTCTTTTATTTAGTAGTCATTTTGGATAAACGTGTAAGACATGTGTACATATTTACAGCGAGAGATTTATATAAGCCATGAAGAAATAGTATTGATTTCTTTTTCATTATTTTTTATTTATTACTGTCAGGACTGAAACATTCAATCATTTTCTTGTCGAATTAGTCCCTTTATTAATCTGGGGTCACCACAGCGGAATCAACCGCCAATTTATCTAGCATATTTTTTACGCAGCGGATGCCCTTCCAGCCGCAACCCATCTCCATCCTCCTGGGCTTGAACCAGCGACCTTCTTGCTGTGAGGCGAACGTGCTACTCACTACGCCCCCGTGGCGCCCAGGACTGAAACAGTTTACCAATAAAATGTTGCACCCAAAATCCCAGTATCTGTTATAGAGTACAATATACAGCACATTAACTTGTTAATTACATCTATTGTTTTGCCTTATGGTAATAATAACTGTAATCAGAATCAGCTTTATTTGCCAAACACACAAGGATTTTTTTATGGTTTACAGCAGCTCATGGTAACTATATCGAGAGGAAAGAAAGATAAATAAGTTATAATAAGAAATAAACACACGCACACACATCTAGATGATTTGTGTGCAATAGTTATATTGTTGATTGCTTTAAGTGTATAAATAAGACATAAAATATGTTTTTACATAAGTGTTTTTTAGATTACTGAAACCATAAATGTACACAGTAAGGCAATAGAAGAGGATCAGTGTGTTTTGTTATTATGTTCATTATTTTGTTTAATTGTTTCAGTTCATTAATTCATTTGAGGGTTAAAAAGGGAAATAGTTCACCCAAAATTTTTATTGAACTCATCACAGTTTACTCAGCCTTGTTTGGTTTTAAACCTTTATGAGTTTCTTTTTAACTGCTGAGCACTAAAAGCAAGATATTTAGAAAAAAATATTTATCATCAGTCGCCACAGCAGAATGAACCACCCCATTGACTTCCATTGTAGGAAAAACAAATACTATTTTTAGGGTGTGAACTATCCCTTTAAATACAATAAAGACATTTATTTATTTATTTAATTTTTTTTTTTTTTACATTTATTGTATAACAGAAAGATACATTTGGTTCATATTATTTACAGCAGTAATCGTTAGATTATTTACAATGGTGCCCATAAAGAACGAAAGACGAGAAATAATAGGAAAAAAAACAACAGAAATCAAGCAAAAGTTAATAAGATATCAATAGGTTAGCTGATCTGAGGATAGATATATAGAAAGAGATCAGAGTGAAGAGGGCAAAATAATATGATAACAGCAATTTAGACATTTAATAGATCATATAAATTAAAGATTGTGCAAATTCTATATGTTTTGAATCTGAAATAGTATGCAAGTAATTTTAAACTCTTGTATAAATGCTATAAATACTGATTTGCAATTTGAAAAATTACATTTGTGAATGTAAAATATGCATAAAAAAGATGTTAAAGTTTGTATAAAAAAACTAAACAAAAATAATTACTTTTGGAGTCACAGTAAAATAATGCAAAGTTACATCTGAGATAAATAAATTAACATCTTGCTAAATTTGGAACACATGGTTGCATGACCAAAATAAGTGAGAGTTTAAGTGTTATTCTGACAAAAGGAGCAATTTGTATCAAAGTCTGATCCGAATCTTTTCTTTAAGAAGTTTTTGACAGGCGAAATGTTATGTAATAATTTAAAAGATATTTCCTTTACCTTATTATAAGGAAAAACTTTCCATTCCATTAGACATGGGACGATAACCATTTTCAAGGTATAACGTGGTTTGGAAAAGTCAAGGTTTTCATACCGCCAAAATTTTCTGCTATAGGCTACCGTTCCTAAGGTATGAGTACGATTTTTATTTACTTTTTGTTTTTGTTTAGTTTTTTAGGTGTAAATTGTAAAGACATCAGTGTTTTTGAATCAAATGAAGACAGCAGAAGTCATTGATTTACCTGAATTATTTAAGCCTGACATGTTTACTGCCCCAAATCACTTTAAATGTTTCTGAAAATAAAATATATTGTGTGCAAAGAGGAAAAAGGTTTTGTTTTTTAGCCAGACATTTAAAAAGAATTTATATTTAGATCAATAAACACAATATCGTCATACCGTGAAACCGTGATATTTTTATCCAAGGTTATCGCACCGTCAGAATCTTATACCGGCCCATGCCTACACCCCATGTATTTTCCCAGTATAAATGATCAAAAAGACTGTTCCAATGAGAGATAGCAGGAGGGGTAGAGACAGGATTATCGAGGAACAGAGCTCTTATTTTATCATTTTTAATTTTTCTTTATAGCAAAACAAATTTCCCTAATAGGCGGATTAACTGGTTGTGGAATGGTAATGGTTCCAAGTGATACTGTATTGTTTTTTAAAGCATGTATAATCCAAAAGGAATAGCACCTATAGTTATTGCAAAATCTTTAGGAGTTACCGGAATTTTGTATTTTATGAGAAGTTCTGTGCATCTCAGCAGTAGACCTTCCTTATTAAAGAATGACATAGACATGTTGACAGGTTTCCTAATGTCTCGTGGCGCCAACAGAGGGCGGTATAGCAGTTTTGGCGCGTGATTGTCCTCCCCCGCAGAAGAAACTGCTCTTCTTCTGCTCTCCGCTTATTGGTGGCGCGTTCTCGGCTCTGTCTGTCAGAGTTGGCGCGAACGTGCACGCCGGCGCGAGACAAAGAGCATCCCGCACTGCCGTGGAAACTACACCGGCAACTGCTATCGGTTCCGTTAACGAGCGAAACCCGTCTGTGGAGTCGTTATGGCTGATAAAGAAGGTTGGTGTGGTTTAAGGACAGGTTCCGTGTGCTTTTTTTAGCGACCGCCGGTTAAGTGAAGCCGGTAGCTGCGGCTGAGGGGTTTGTTGGTGTGAATTAAGCGCAGGCCGAATCCCGCCATAACGACACAGTCTTGCTGCTTCAATACAATTCACACTCTACAGCTTATTGTGAACACAGTTTACCCTTTAAACGTAGTCTATTATAATGTGGACACGTTAAAAAAAGTATCTAAAATGTTGAGCCGTTTAGTTAAGTTAGTGGCGAATTAGCTTCGGCTAGTTTGTTTGGCTTGTGACTAGTTGTGACAATTCATGAGATGCGCCGCTCTGTTACTTGCACCGCTAAGTTTTATTTAGTCATTCGGACTGATAATAAGTGGTAGATATTGCAGTGTATTTCATTAAAGTCGTTTAAAGGAGTTTAATAGCAATGTTAATAAAATCGGACAGTAATGAGTGTATCATCGTCTTTCAATGAGGATGCAGTTAAGTAGGATTAGGGAAAAATAAAATATTTTAAGATGAAGTTGCTCTAAACAAGTCTTCGTATTGAAAGCGTTTTGACAGTTCTCAAATTGTTTCCCGCCCCTTTTTTGTTACAGCTGCATTTGATGACGCGGTGGAGGAGAGGGTGATAAATGAAGAATATAAAATATGGAAGAAAAACACGCCGTTTCTTTACGATTTGGTGATGACCCACGCGCTGGAGTGGCCCAGTCTGACTGCTCAATGGTTGCCAGATGTCACCAGGTAACACATGCCCACCTAGGACAGTTAGTTAGTTTTATTAGTTTCATATTTGATTATTCTGTCGATTTATTACTGTAAGTGAAAAAGAAAATAATTAAACATTTACCAATAATAATGGAAAAAGTAGTAAAACTAATAATAAACTGTTTAAAAATGTCAATTATTTGCAAAAACAAAAATAAAACGGTAGAATTGCCCCACCAAGAAAACAATTGTTGGGTTGCATTTCTTTACTCCTATTTACAGTAGTTAACACTCAATGCTTTTTTTTTTTCAAAACATCCCATAATTTCTAAATTCAACCTCTACGATATGTCGGTTTGTGGTAAAAAAAAGTGAAATTAATACATATGCTATGAAAAATCTGGAAATAATAGTGTAAGACCAATTTGTTTAAAAACATAATCAAAATAAAAAATAATAATTAGGGCTGGGCGAAATGGCAAAAATGCAATCTCAATATTTTTCACTATTTTTTTCGATATAAGTTGTTAATGCTTCTAGATTTAAAGAGTACCCCATAAATGACTGAAGCCACAAAAATCAGAGGGTCCATTAAATGGCATGACATACTTTCGGTCAATTTTTGGTTGCTAAATATTCAGTAGATCTCTAATATCAACGCACTTTTCGATTCCCGTTGTTGCACACTGCTGAGTGATTGGCTCTTAGATCAGTATAGACTAAAAAGTCTAGAGCTTATCTTTGTTATTGACATATTTTATCATGATTCGATATAATATCGTTTATCAGCCCAGCCCTATTTTGAATATTAAATCATCTTTATTTTTTGAAGTATGCCATGAAATATTTCAGATTCTCATTTAACATGTTTCTTTTTTTTGTTTTTACAATAAAACCAAAATCAAGTGTAGTAGTATAACAGAATTATGTTTGTTTTTATTTATTTATTTTGTAAACCAACAATGCTGTGTGTGTGTAAATTTTAAATGGCTTTAACAGTCATTATTTAAAATAGTCAAAACATGGTCAACCATTCGGTAGAGCAGGCAGTTAATTAAGAAATTAACTGAATCGTTCAAATGATTCATTCAGAATCTTTACAAACAGATCATTAAGTAATGGACTTCTTTCTTTCTTTCTTTCTTTCTTTCTTTCTTTCTTTCTTTCTTTC
>CAIGQQ010000001.1:13870343-13884815 GCA_903798035.1 Danio albolineatus
TTTTTAATCTGGCAGGAGCACCTTTTGTTTAGCTTATCCAAATCACTGAATTGAATTAGGCCAGGGGTGTCAAACTCAGTTCCTGGAGGGCCGCAGCCCTGCATATTTAGTTGCAACCCTGCTTCAACACACTTACCTGAAGGTTTCGAACAAGACTCAAGGACTCAATTAGTTTGATCAGGTGTTTAATTAGGGTTGGAACTAAACCGTGCAGCTGTGAGTTTGACACCTGTGGATTCAGCCATCAGAATCTTGTACAAAAACAATGTAAAAAGTGTTTTATTCATTTGTCAATTTAAAGCCTGACTCTTCTGTATTTATAATCATGTACTAAGACTGATAGAAAATAAAAAGTTGCTATTTTTTAGGCTGATGTGGCTAGCAACTATACTCTTGTTCTGGCATTATAATCAAGGAACTTTGCTGCTGTACCATGACTGCAGCAGGAGCAATGTTGTTTAACGTTTTTGAGAGAGATGCTAATGATCTAATTCAATTCAATGATCTATGCTAAGTTAAAGGGCTTTTCCTGATTAAAAAAACAGTAAAATTCAACTGTTGTTCAACTCTAGGTGACTTGTAAAATGAGCCTTTTTAAAAATAATAATAATAATATATATGGTTCTATAAATAAAATCACCTAAAATATTTTAATGAATTTGTTCCACAAATGAAAGTTAAAAAAGAACAGAAAACATTGTTTCTCAACAAAATACACTTTATTTTTTGTATTGTTTTAGGATATATGATTCAAAAGTTCTGCAGATTTTCTTAAAGTAACCTCTTATGCAATCTTACAAAAACATGCCCCATGTCATGTTGACAGAGTTGGTGTAATTGAACTCTATTTGCAAGTACGTACAATTCACATGATATAAATTCTAATTCTTACATGTTTATCTCAAATCGTATTAACAGGACACATTAAATAAACAAAGCACTTAATCAATCCTCTCCTTGCACTTAGTAGTAAATGTCCTCACCATCATGTTGTCAGTATGTTTAGAAATCTCGCCTGCAGTGCCCAAATAAGTCTGTGCTATGCACTCTTTACTTACTCATAAAAGAAACTTTTTAATTCACTGGCACCACTGCATATTAGAGCTTTATTCTCTCTTATACACAACTGACAAAAACAGTGCATCAAGAACAGTCTTATTTGTGTAACTTGACAGATAAAGATCTGGATGTCTAACATACTTGGTCCTGGTGTTTAGAGTGCTTCTAAAATCAGATTCGACCGTTGCAGATTACACCGATGTGTGCTTGAAGTAGTTATTGTTTTGGTGACTGTTAATGATAGAGAAGACAGGCAGTTTGGCTTCAACTACGAAAACAATATATCAAAAGCATTTTCCATAAATAAGAAAGATTTTCAACCATTAGTCCATTAGGTTTTCTCCACAACGACACTGTTGTCTTGCTTGCAGGTCTCCTCTACACTCTCTCTGGAAAACAATAGAGGCACAGCTTTGTTTTGTTTTTTTGTTTTTTAAGTGAGTAAATCAATGGTACACTTAATTGTGAAGTGGATTGTGTGGTGTAGACTATTTGCTCATGAAGACCTTAAATTCTTTCTCTGTGTGAATGATTGGCATACTCATACTTGACATACTCAAGCGTGAATGATTCTCTTTCAATTAGGACATGAACATGCAAACTTCTTCTCCAGAGTCTCTTCAGAGCTTAAATATTCACAAAAATTCACACACTCAGAATCAAGATCTTCTGGTAATGGCTTATGATGTAAAAAGCCAGTATGATGTAAGTCAATGCTCTTACAATTGTCTGTAAATCAGCCGTTTCCACATCTTCCACTGGTTATGTGTGGGTTATGAATTGGCAAATATACTTAGAATACTTAATTATGCTTTTAAGCATTTTTATTTTGTACTTTTAATATGCTTTTCTGATTTAAAAAAATGTAGTGCAATTACAGGTCAAATGTGCTTGGGCTTTTCTCTCTTTATGGGTCAAGTATACTTGAGTTTAATTTAAATGTATTCCTATAATATATAGCACTCTTATTTAACTTTTTTTTGTATGGGGAATCCACAAAATGTGAGCTAACAACCATCTTGTTGCAGTATTTTAGGTCATAATTGCATCAGAAATTTTATTACTAAATTTGTGCATGGTGTGGTATTAATTCCTTAAATTAAGCCTAGTAAATTCCTTATAAAAAGGCACTTGCCTGTAGAGTAACAGCTCATTGGTCATGCTGTCCTTCAGCATCTCCAGATCTTCTCTCTTCTTTGTCTGGATCTTGAGCTCAGTTTTCATTTCTCTGATGGTCTCCTCCAATATGTCAACTGTCTCCTAGATAAAAACACTTTAGAGAAACAAAAACATACAAACATGCAGTGATTAAAACTTAATAAAAGTCATGTACCCGATATTGTTCCACATTTTCCTTTCTCTGTCTCTCCATTAGTCCGAGTCTCTCCTCCAGACAAGTCTTCTGGAGTTTCAGCATCTGCTCCTCTTCTTTCAGTGGTCCTAACTGAGCCTTCAGCTCCAGGCATTGCTCTTTAGCCTTACCAAGGGCCTCTACAGCAATCTCCCGTCTCTTCAGCAGGGACATTAAACGGGGCTCATAAAACAATTCCAGAGATTTGATCCCACCTTGCAGGTACTGCTGTAGGTCACAGGAAGCTCTCCGCCCTTGACCCACATAAGAGCGGGTCTTCCTCTTACTGGACTCTTGAGTGACGCTCTGCTGCTTTTGCAGTTCCTGCAGGTGGCTTTGGTGGTCTGAGTGAATTGTGCAGATTTCCTCTGACAACTTATCAGCAAGGGTCTTCAGCTCCTCCTGAGTTGCAGGTTTGGGGTATACAGGGTTAGAGTAACTTAAGTTATGCCATATTAAAGCAATCATATGTAAACAACTCTAGTTTACACATTTGGCAAGAAACATTGGTTGTTTCTGCAAAAATGGGATGAAACAGGGTGTCCAAACCTGCTCCTAGGGGGCAACTTTCCAGCAAGGTTTAGCTTCTGCCCTAATTTAACACATCTGAACAAGTTGATAAAGGTATTCAGACTCACCAGAAGAGGGATGGGCTGTTTGGGTTCATGTTTGTTTAAGCTTAATACAATCTTTCAAACACGACTTGATCAAACGATTAGCATTAAACACGCATGCCTGTATTTTTCCAGGTAATTCCTAAGATATGTTATATTTTCATGATGGCACTGAACTCTTCAGGGCAGTGTCCCTACAGAGCTGAAGTTGCCCATTCTTGTACATAAACCTTCTAAACCAGAGGTGTGCATACTTGTTCCTGTAGGGCCACTGTCCTGTAAAGTTGTCCTCCAGTTAAATATACCCAAATCAACTTATCAAGGTTTTGATTAGCTTGACTTATCAGAAACTACCATGCAGGTACAGGAACAAGTTGGAGCTAATCTCAGCATTTTGTTTGTCCTCAAGAAGCTGAATTGAACACCCTGGGCTGAAAGATACAAACTAGGTCTTGGCTACAAGGTATGGGGATTTTCTGCTGCAAAGTTACTAGTTATACTAGTAAATCCACTTTATTGTTGAAATAAAAGTCGTGATTCACTTGTATACAGCTAACTTTGGGTAGGATCCTGCAACTTTTTTGTAGCAGTTCAAATAAGAGTCAGGTTAATTCGGTAATACCTGAGCCTGGTTGAGCTGCTCCACCACTTTCTGTTGTAATTCAAGCTCTAGGTGTCTCTGTGCACAGTCTCTCGCTGCTCTAAACAGGCATCTTTTAGTTTTTTGAGTCTCCTCCAGCAGGCTCTGTCTCTCCAGTCTGACCTTTGACAGGAGGGTTTGTTCCTCCCCCAGAGTTTCTCTAACAGTCTTTAGCTCTTGGGCCATTGGCTCCTCAAGCTCCAGAAGCTCCTGAACCAACTCATCCCTTCTGTGCTCCAGCTGGCTCACCTCCTGAATGCAGCTCTCAAATGCTTCTCTGAGCTGTTGTATCTCCATGGTGGCAGATAACTCTGGCCTTGCATCAACAGGAGTGTCTACAGCATCATCTTCAACCTCCAACACAGGTGGCTCTTTCACTGGTATGCTCATCTCTACAAACTGAAATGCATTTGCACACCCATTCTTGTCCATTTCGTCCTGTGTTTCTGAAAGTAATTCCAATGGTTCAGATATGGTTGGATGGGCTGCCTCAAAATCATCCAACTGCATCAACATCTGTTGCATAAGTCCATTAAACTTAGCTTGCAAAGCTTCTCTGCATTTTTGTGGAAAAGACAAGGACTCTCCAGGAAGAGTTAAAGCAGCCTCGATCTCTTCCATACAGTCTTCAAAATAGTCTTCATCTTCTTCTTCAATAAACAATGGTTCAAACTTTCTGCTCGTCTCTGATAGAGCCTCATTACCTTGCTCATAGTTCATTTCTTGATCTTCCATTCTGTGTGTTGCCCTTCAAGCTGAACAATACATGAATACCTGTTTAATGTAACAAAGTGTGAAGCATTGATCTCTGTTAACAACATTCTTGTGGTTAGTGATTAGGTCTATTATTAACACTTGTTCACTATATTAACATTCTTGTGGCTAGTGATTGAGTACATTTTAAACTTTAGGTGTCTGTACAATGTGATTTGTATTATTTCTGAGTGATGCAAAGGATGGTGAGAGGAAATCTGAAGCTAATGCGTCATTGAGGGACAGCTGCATAAAGTTGTCGAACAGCTGACTGATCATGAATACACTTAACAGTATGAACAGCATTTGTACAAAAAAGCTTCAGTTAACATCTCCAAGTGGACCTTTGGCTTGTTGTTGGTCAAGCATCAAAATAATACAAGATTTTCCCTATACATTAAAATGCACTTTCTTATTTACTATAGTATTCTACATATATAAAATCACTACAATTACGAAATATATACGTGAGAAAGAGAGAGATGTAAATTATCAAAGTTCTTATGGGTGCTGGCAATCCTTGTAAATTCTTGAATTATAGTCAAGTGTTTTCAAGGTTTGAAAAGTGGATAGATTTTTTGATAAATTGCTTTAATCGTGTTGCTTTCGTAATAATTTATCTTACTATTTAAGTAACTAATTATTTCAATCAAATAGCTTTGGTTTAGTATAAAATGAACGACTCTTAATCTTGCGTGATCTGCCTGTCTTTTTTTTAATCTGTGCCCTTTGAAATGAAAATAAATGTATATGTAAGTGTGTAATTTGCTACATTTGTAAAGTGCTTAAAAAGTTGGAAAATGCTCCTGGAAAGTGCTTAAATTTGACTTTGGAAAAGGTGTTAGAATCCTGAAGTAATACACAAAGGATTATTAGAGTATGTTGATTCAGTACATCACATTTTATGTTTCATTTACTAAGATTCTGAAAAAAAAACGAAACATTTGTACTCATTTTTATCTTCTGATCTGAGCTGGTATTTCTTGTGCTAGTCTTGATATGGTACAGAGAGCAGCTGCTGCTGAAACTGGCAGCAGGAACAGACAGAGCACATTCCAGCAGTGCCAATGATCTCAAAACCTCCATCATACATGGACAACTGCTCAGTCCTTCAACGTGTTTACTCATGCAGACATATTATTATTATTATTATTATTATTATTATTATTATTATTATTTTATATGTTGTTTTGAGATGATTATTAACTTCAATAAAAATGTTTCCTTCAGCTTTCCAAACTTTGAAACCATCGGCAAGAATAGAAACAAAGTGTTAAAGAAAACCCACGAAGACACTGTGCAATGAGTAGGAAGTGATAGCTAGAGCTACAACACTCTGCCAGTGTAAATATTCTGAAATCAAAACCCTTTTAGAAATAGCTGTTATAAATCCAGCAACTCACCTCAACCCTGAAGACAAAGTTCCAGGACAATAACCATGGAAAAAGCCCAAACTGAAGAGCTGGTAACCAAACTGAAGCTCAAAATAGGAAGGAGGTAGTCTGGCCCCTCTCTGACCGAGTTTAAACATATGCCGCAGATCGCCCAGGCAACGTTTAATCTGTTTATATTTATTAATAAACACAAGGAGGAAGAAATATGAGCTTGTACAGCGCGGGCACCAACTCCAGCTAATCAGCAATCATGAGGACCTCTGGGAAGCAACCTAAACACTGGAGCCAATAGGACAGCAGATAACAAATATTATGCAAATTATTAAGGTCAGTGTCCAATGAGTGGCAAGTGTAGGGCCTGCACATGGGTATGACACAGCAAAAGACTGGCATGCTATGATAACCAATGGGGAAAAGTTGTCATAGGTTTTTTTTTGGTTTCCTAAATAGCACTGACCTACATTCAGAAATGACCCCAAAGCCTGGATCTCAAGCAGAATTAAAATTAGGGGGAAATTGAAAGCTCTAAGAAAGTCATTTTAGACAGCGAGATATAAGTAGTGATTGTTTGTTTAGTAGAGTCCACAGCACCAAATTATACTGGCAATGCCTGCTCATTATCTCAGCTGCTTTAAATAGATGTCTGATCTAAATAGATGTTTCATAGATCCGTTAAGTTAGTGCAAGAGAGATGTTCTGTGGCAGCTAGTTCCAACAAACATGTTAATTGGTAATGTGATAAGACTTCACTTTAAATATTTAATCAAAGATATGTTGGAATATTATGACAAATGTGAAATGTAAAGTAAATTAACAATGTACATTGATCATTGATGTTTTGGCATCTAGATCAAATAAAATGTACAAATAAACTTTGTGAAAATAAAATGTCAAAATAAGGATGAAACAATCATATCATTCATCATATAGAGATATTTATGTATGAATTAAACAACATTCATGTACTTGTATATGAAAGATTTATAAAAGAATAAGTGATTGTTTTAAAAACAATACATATTATAAATAATTAAAAACATCTTGCTAACAAATAGGTAAAACATGCATAATACTGTATAATTCATTCATTTTCTTTTTCAGATTAATCCCTTTATTAATCCGGGTCGCCACAGCGGAATGGACCGCCAACTTATCCAGCATTAGTTTTACACAGTGGATGCCCTTCCAGCTGCAGCCTATTTTTGGGAAACATCCATACACACTCATTCACCCAATTCACCTGTACCACATGTCTTTGCACTTGTGGGTGAAACCAGAGCACCTGGAGGAAACTCACGCAACCACGGTGAGAACATGCAAACTCCACACAGAAATGCCAACTGACCCAGCCGAGGCTCGAGCCAGCAACCTCCTTGCTGTGAGGCGAACGTGCTACTCGCTATGCCACCGTGGCACCCCAATACTGTATAATACATGTATAAATGTATAAAGATTTCAAATTAGAGTATTTGGGGTCTGCACTGTGCTTTTTAAATAAAAGATTATTATTTTAAATATGCCTCCCAAAACTTCTTTAGTATGTAATTTATTGTATAATAATTGTTATATTATAATATATGGTGATGCTGTGGCGCAGTGGGAAGTGCTGTCGCCTCACAGCAAGAAGGTTGCTGGTTCGAGCCTTGGCTGGGTCAGTTGGCATTTCTGTGAGGACTTTATGTCCTTATGTTTTCCCTGTGTTCACGTGGGTTTCCTCTGCGTGCTCCGGTTTCCCCGACAAGTCCACAGACATACGGTAGAATTGGCAAGCTAAATTGGGTAAACTTGTCCGTAGTGTATGTGTGAATGAGAATGTATGGGTGTTTCCCAGTGATGGGTTGCAGCTGGAAGGGCATCTGCTGTGTAAAACATATGCTGGATAAGTTGGTGGTTCATTCCGCTGTGGCAACCCCAGATTAATAAAGGGACTAAGCCAAAAAGAAAAGGAATGAATGATTAAAAATATATTATGTCAGTCCCCTATAAATCATTAAAGCTGTATATTGTTTTTTTTATTATAATTGTTTTGCTGGTAAAATTATTATATACAGAAATATTGATGTATTACATGTTTGTTTTATTGATGCATAACCTCATTTTGAGCCATGCATTTTTTAAATACGACAAATCGGTGTCATTTCTACTCTATTTTGTTCAGCATAAATTGTCTTATAAATCATCCAGTTTGTGCAAACAATAAAACCATAAAAAGAGAATGCTATGAAATAAAATGTGTTCCTTTAAGGTTAAATTAAATTTATTATTTTATTTATATATTTACATTGTTTATAATGTCTTTTATGACATTCATCCTATGTCAACCCATATAAATGACAATGTTAAGTCTTTAAATCTTCTAAAACATGCTACAAACAAGTTTAGGAAAATTTAGACCCACAATGGGATCCAACTACTGTGAAGCAACATGTCTGCAGGCTTCACTGTAATTCAACTCCTACATTTCATCCTAGTTTTTCTTGAAGAACCACAAGGGGGCGCTATATAACTTTTTTTCCCAATGGTGACATACGTGTGTATTTGAATTCTCTGTATGTATTTGATATTAATCGAAATCGTAAAATGATGGATGACTTTTCCAAACACTGCATCCACACTAAAATCTCTGATCTTTTCTAAATATTTGATGCATATCTGTGTAAGGCTCTCTGTCTTATAGAAAGGCAGGGCAATAATAAGGAGCCCCCTCTGAGGAATGCAGAGGTGCTTGAGCTGGCAATAAAGCACCGTTGAGAGATTTCTGAGCTGACTGAACATAGTAATGACCATTCAAAGCAGTGTCCAACAGCTTCATTTTCTGATTAGATCAACTTTTTATTTGTTAAAAAAGTTCTCTGACAGTACTATTAATAATCCCAGACTACAGACCGTATTTGGAACACAATGTTTCGTCCTCTGACTTTTACTTCAAAGGGGGAGATCGCAGCACGTATCAAACTTTGGTAATGTTTTGTTGTTGCTGTGTGGCCTGGATCTATTCTATATTTCAGGAAAATTCAACAGTTTATAGCTTTTCTAATTGGGTGCCAGCTCTTAAAGATCCCATAAAATTAAAATAAAGGTTTTTAGATGTTAGAATCAGTATTGTTCATTTTTAAGATATCAGCTAGTGTGCTTCAAAACAGTGACAATTCATCTTTATGTAAAGCTTGTAGTTTGTCACTTCTGCCTAAATGGCTCAGCGGTTTTATTCACGTGACCTCATACTTTAGTATCTCATCAAATTATAGCCAATTTAATGCTCTAGTATATGACATTCCCCACCCCCTTTTCATTTGATGCACTTGAGCTCAACCACTCTCGCTGTCAATGTGGTGATTAAACAAAACGTTATTGATTGTTTTTAAAAAAGAGGAAGAGCTACACTATGTCCCACCCTCTCTTTGTGTTTCGGTTGAGATTACGTCAAACATCGAATTAAAAATCACATTTCAAAGCAATGTAAACAGAGTAAACTTGTTGCATTATAATTACAGTGGTCCCTGATTATTCGTGGGAGTTACGTTCTAAAAATAACACGCAATGGGAAATCTAGGAAGTTGTCTTTTCTTAGACAGACATTAACATTTTCACACTTTTCTCTTGTTTAAACACTCTCAAAGTTCAAACCTTCGTAGAAAAATAAGTCTAGTATTATAGAATGAAACCAAAGATCAAAACCTGTTGTCCGGCACAAACATTCATCCATTGTCAGCAAAAGGTTTATTAAGCTTGTTAGCTTTTGTGGGGATAATGTTGGCATCCAGTGCAATGTTCTTTTTCCTGCAGCCACTGATCCAAAATACTAAAGCAGACTCCATCCTTTAGGGGGGTCGCACACCTGAAGCCTCGCGCACATGACATTTGGACGAAACACACCAGATCCACACATTCGCATGTTATTTAAAATGTAATTATTCAGATGGCATGGCAGAAATATAAACGGTGTGCTGAATAGTAGCTGGGTGCCACAGACTAGGTCTGTCACGATATCTATTTTTTATTGTACGGTATATTGCACCAAAATATATCGCGATAAACGATATTAATGTCATTTTAAGACCATTTTAGGCCACTCATTATATAATGCCAGAAGGGCAATATATTAGCATCATAACACAAGTACACTCTTTAAAAGAACACATCATATTTTGTTCTTAAGAATAATTAATTAAATTTAGTCATTTTAATAATTTGATGATTAGGCATTGGAATTAGAGTGTGAAAACGCATATCCTAAACAAATAATAATAAATGTTAACAAAAAAAAAGTGCAAGGAAAAAAGTAACAGAGGCTGCGATATCTGCTACCAAATTTACAATTTAAAATTTTCAGTTGTCAGGCACCCACATTAAAATATACTTTAGTTATTTATGGTAAAAACTATAGAGTTTTAACCATACTGACCCTGACACCTCCAATAGAGAAGGAGAAGTTGTGCAATCAGCTAAAATGTTGCAAGAATTGTTTTTTACGTATGGCCGATATATATTGCATCACCAAAAATAATTGAGCTCTTGTCCATGTATTGTGCGATAAGTCGATATATTGATTATTGTGACAGGCCTACCGCAGACAGCCGCTGACATGCGGTGCCTGTTTGCATACTCGGATATAAACCTATGTTTACAATTCTAAAACGCATGGCATTTCGTGGCATGGCACATCCAGTGTGTCACCCCCTTTACAATGGTTTTGCTGTGGACAGTTACAACACTTTTTGCATCCTTGTTGGAACTTTAGAGATCCATGATTTATGTTAATTTGGCAAGCTGAATGCATTCTGCACTGTACAGGAGACACGGAGAAGATTGATTGACAATGATCTACAGCCAATAAGGACGCAGAATACAATGCACTTTAAAATACATACATATAAATAAGCATGTCAAATTGGACTAAAAAATCAGCAAAATTTGTGAAGCCGCGAAAGGTGAACTTCAGTACAGCGAGGGACCACTGTATTAAGTAAACCAACTATGTACATAATTATAAACGATAAGTCAATGGGTTAACTGACTTTATAAAAGTAAAATCAACTTGTTGCTTTTAGTCAAAGAGTTTACTCACATTTTAAAAGTAAAGTAACTAATTGCTTTTTACAGTGCACCAATATCACAACACTACACTAAAAGAATGAGAATAAGATGATGAAATATTCCATGGGTTTACTGTAGCTCACATACTTGCCCAATGAGAGGAGTATACTTACAAAAACTCAACCCATTGTTTCCCTAAACCATTTGTTCCATCCTCCAGTCCAGTAAAACCGCAGGTCTTGTTTTGATAGTTTGTATAGTCAGCTATTTCACCTCACCTGTTTTCCATCGATAATTTCCATTCAAATTTTCTCTGTAAGTCCTCTTGTGAGGATGGTCTAGGGGTGCTGTGGAAAGTTAAATATTTTGATATGCTGCTCCACATTCAGTGTTGGACTAAAAGGTCACTAGTGCTCTACGGGGCTTTACTGCGTCAATATGTGTAACCAAGTACAAACAGTGAGGTTCAAAAATTTGAAACCAAAAATGGATGACAAGTACAAAGACGTTCACATGGTCATTATCACCAGTGAGGATGATTGATTAGTGACCATGAAATAATGCAGAATCTTTTATATTTAGAATTTCTGTTTTATTGTTGACTCTTAAAGCTCCAGCACTATGATGTTCTTTATTTGTACTTCATCAGTAAAGAACACTTTTTTTTCTTGAAATTATATAATGCATTATTCATTTATTAATAGTATTTGAGTTGTATGCTTTCTTATTAAGTAGGGCTAAGCCTGCTTAAAGTCTGTTTGAAATCTAAATGTCGCACATTGTTATTCTTTAAACAATTAATCCTCTGAACATCATTTTGAAGGCTTCAGCCATGATACTCCTAACCTTGCCCCCTTGCCATTAGTTTGCTATGAGGGAATGTTGCACAAAAAGAAAGCCCCACTGTCTACTCAAAGTACATCAACATACTGAAATAAAAGTCTCAGCAACTTCCGTTCACGCTGACTTTAGGTGCTGTTGGAAATGTTTGAGCATGAAATGATGTGTTGATGGGATGAGTGAATGCAGCAACAACTAAGGGAGATATTGATTAAAGATGTTGACGTTAAATAGGATTTGCCAAATAACATTATTTCAGATTTTATGGTTTTTGCTATTATTTATTTATTCATTCATTTAGAATAGCAATATTTGAGCAAGGAATAGCTATAAATGGCTTGGGAACTGTAATGTTTTGAAACAAATAAACCTCATGACTAGTGTTGTCATAAAATAACGGGCACAAGGTAGATGTTTGTATTTACCTGAGGAACAACTCCGTTGATTCACATACTAAAAGCTTTAATTAAACTTGGCAATGTTGTGATTCTCCTCGCAGCAGGTTGGTTATATACTGTATATATGTAGCATAAAAGAACGTCATCTTAACTGTCGTGAAACCGAGTTGCCGTTTAATGTATAGTAAATCGGACTCGTTCAAAGTAGCGTCACTGCACAAAAGCACATTATGAATGCATGCTACACCTTCGACTGTACATCTTATAATGCTGAGTTTTGAGGTAAGGAACATTTTCATTTGCCATTTACTGACAGTCAGACAGGCTCATGCAGTACATCGAACTCCAACTTTTAAAATCGAAAGCGGAGTAAAACAGTCGCTTCATAAAAGTCGGCTCATCAGCGCACTGCTACATTGAAAGCATATTATTCGATTCACGCCTTCTGATTGGTTCTTGGGATATAGCGGCTTTTTGCTGCCAAAGGCAAGTGTCGTTTAGCGTCTTTTGCCAGCAAACTATTATTTCTTAATGCGCAGATGCTCCGATATTTGTCGAACATGTAGTACGTGCCTAAAGCAGTCGATCATTGTAATTAGCTCATTTTTGGTGGAAGTGGCATTTAGCGGCTTTTGCATCTGATCTCTGCATATGTAGCCAAAGAAGGGTTGCCCACTGTTGCTAGCTAGGGCTGAGCCTTGTTACCTGGATGGGAGACCACATGGGAAAACTAGGTTTGTGTTTTAAATAGTGTTAATGAGGCCATCAGGATATGCTCAACATGCAGTTTGTGTGATTCTTTAGATAGGACGTCCTGACTCTCTGTGGTCATTAAAAAAAATCCATGGCACTTCACATAAAGAATAGGGATGATTTTCAATGCAATCTCACAGCAATTCCTAACTTTTTGAGTGGAGAATTTGTACAGTCTTATTCATATACTTTAGTATGATTTGCTCATCCCCGATGATTGTTGGGTTTGGAGGCACAACTCCTTTTCAAAATCGTACGCTTTAGTACGAATGAAATCATATGAAGTCATGCGAATTAGCCACTTTTCTGACAATACGTACAATAATAACGTTTTCTTGCAGTTCAGGCTGGACTTTAATGTTGCGACCTAAATCTTCTGTGTTTGCCATGTTTCATGAAAGTCTCTAGAGATTTACAGCTCTTGAGAATGTCTGCCTGTGGCAACAGAAGAGCATTGAGAATAGTATTGAGTTTTTTTATAGACTACCTCTTATTTACTGGCTGTCAAGTTTTTTCTTAGAACATACTTAGTTTCCAGCAACACAAGCTAGAAAAGACTTATCTCTAAGAGGGTTTTAAGACTGAGTGACATTGTATGGTGAAATATGCTTTTCACAAGCACATGTATCACTCTGGGACTAAAGGTTAAGGCATGGCATGAGAATCACATGAAAAGATAGATGGCCATGATAAACTACCTTCCCTGTCTGAAAGTAACAGCACAAACTGCCATGACGACATTCTCAAACATCAGATAACTCTCATCAAGTTGTTTGTGGGGGATTTCACCTGAAGCATATCATCCTGCCAAGTAAATGAAAAAAAAGACACAACATTTCTCACATCAACATACACCTACAAGAACACTTGGTAATATGATAACCATAATCAATCAATTATATAGTGCATTAAATGTGGACAAAAAAAAAAAAACTTTAATACTTTGGCTTTGATTAAAAGAGGAACGTGGCACAAGCTAAACAGCTCAGTTGGTCGGTGAGTTAACCATAAATGGACATGGAGTTCTTGGAGAATGTTGGAGATGAGCAGATCAATGCGATCTGGAGAGAATTATGTTCTCTCTCTCTCCTCAATTTACTTCAGTGGAAGCTAAATGAGGTCAACACTCCCGACGGTCAGCTAGCATGATCAAAAATATCTGCTGGGATTTGAGTGCAGTCATTTTCACTGCAGTAATAAAATGACTCATGACAGCTGATATTTTTTTCTTCCATAATGGTGATTGTGTAAGAGGGAATTCTAGAGGATGGGTCAGGTGGATCAGCCCCCTGATACCTGAATCAGAACGAGGAGTATAAGATGAGATTGAAAAAATGAGCAGAGTTTAGAGATGAAGGGATTTTTCATGACAGCAGACACTTAACATTCCACATATGAAAGATGGTGTGTTGGTAACAGTATGCTTTTGACATTGTTGACACATTCACACTGTGTGATATACGTATATAGAATGGATATATGTGAATAAAAAAATTCACATTTTTCTCTTTATCAGATCAGTGCACAGGGATAAATTGTTTAAATGTATGCTTGATGAACTAAATTGTGTTCCAAATGTGTGTGTGTATATATATATATATATCTTTTTTTTTTTTTTTTTTTTTTTTTTTTT
>CAIGQQ010000001.1:13885215-13895355 GCA_903798035.1 Danio albolineatus
ATATATATATATATATATATATATAGGATTTTCAAACGTTACATTAACCGTGTTTTAACCGTGTGACTTTTGCTCTATTCTCTGACAAGTATATATACACTCACACTGAAGGATGTCCCCTATACAAGAGAGATCTTTCATTTGGGTGTCGTAACCTGCTATTAAGGTAATAACATAAACATAAGATTAGCAGATGTGGTGGTAGACTGTACACCACTGCTCAGCAAACAGTCCTTTCAGACTCTTGACCTCTGAGTGGACATGACGTGGAACACCCGATAACTGTAATGTAAATTTGTTGTTCTTTTTTTATATAATACATTAATGTATCTAGATGTTGGTCTGACAAAGGCATCTTTATAAAATTAAAATAATTCTGCCATGCTGAAAATAAATGAATAAATAGACAGCACCCAGATTCTAATAGCTTGCATTATATACCATTAAATACACTAAAATTGCACTAAATACCATTAAATACATCACAAATCATCATATCAGATCATTTTAATGGTTTCTAGAGTTTTGAGACTTGTTGTTTTAACATGCCACAAATAGATTACTAGAGACCCACAAAGTTTCTTTTAAAAAACAGAACAACGTCTAATATAAAACTATTACAAACTCTCTGAGGGTTGTTTCTTTTTCAGTATAGGGTGAAAAGCTTAAAGTTTTGTTTCACTTAGAACACCAGTAAAATTGTGGTTCTGGAAAGTTGCTAACACATCTAGTATTTTGTTAACTTGCTAACATATCATGAATTGGCATGTTCCAAACATTTTGCATGTTTTATGGTGTGGTTAGCATGTATAGCATTAATTTTCACATTTCCAGTACATAAGCATGTTGCTAGCATGAATTAGCGATTTGTTAACATGTTTCCACTATGTTTACATGTTGCTAGCAGGTTTTTAATACTAGTATGCATTAACAACTTGCTGCTATAAATCAGCATGCTACTAACATGTTTATAAAACAACACACAGGAGCTCTACTGAAATTTGGAACTTTAAAAAACTGAAACTGTTCATCTTGTGAAGCTGATGACTGTTTTTGTCCTGTAAATATTTAAAGACTTTAACAAATTAGTTTAATTTCATTAATTGATTTAATTAAATTTTAAAAAAATTAAGTTGATTTAATTTAGAGAAATTTAAATAAATATTTAATGTTTATGCATTTACTGAAACTGAAACTGGCACACAGTGGAGTTCATCTTGTTAAGCTGATGATTGTTTTTTGTCTATAAATATTTAAAGACTTTAACAAATTAGTTTAATTTCATTAATTGATTTAATTTCTTTTTTAAAAAGTTGATTTAATTTAGAAAAATTTTAATGAAAATTTCATGTTTTTGCATTTACTTTTTTAATTGGAGATCTCGCATAGTCAAAAAGAAACAACAACAACAACAACAACACAGCCAGCATTTAAATGTGGATCCAGTAAACATAAATGAATAACAGAATGGAAAGTGTGGCGAACAAAAGCATCCGTGTGTTTACTGAGATTCTCAACCACATTAATACCCAGAGGAGCAGGGAAAAGCCAAAGCTTGGGAATATTTTGTCCACTTGCTCACAGGTTTTACACATCTGTACACTGAAAAATTCTAGTTTTCATAGACATCCAGTGTCCAAAAGAACCTATTGTTTGGCTATTATTCATTAGTATAGCCCGTAATTAAACCCTCAAACACTTCTGTACAATTTTCCAGGCTTATTTTTAGGCGAAAGAGTGAAAAACTGACATAAAAATCTGTTATTTCTGTCTTTTCCTGTTCTTTTTTTTGTTTTGTTTTTTGCACAAATGGTGCAACGTCCTGGAATTTTGGGACATTTGGCCTCTCAGTGTGTTTCCTAAATAGAGCAGGAAAAGAGAGAGAGAGACCGAATATCATGCCTGGACCTGTGCCTGTGTCTGAAGAGAGCAAACAGAGCAAAAGGATAAAAAGGATTGACTATCTGTCTGTCTGACCCCTCTTAGACACCATAAACTCAGCAAAGAGCTACAGTACAGACAAGGAAGAAAAAAAAAGACAGACAAAGAATAAACATCTATTGACAAAAATCTCTAATAGTATCTGAGAATCTGAGCTTTTTTGTCTTAGTAAACAGTGATTCTAGCTCCATCTGTCTGATTCTGAGGCAGATGTTATGAATAGGGTGGAGTTTTGAAGCTCTTTTGTGTCTTGCCGTCAAGCAGTGGTTTCTTGTCAAAGCCATATTTCTGTGAGTCATTGGTTTGGCTCTGCAGGCTCATACTGCCTCAGACTGAGAGCTTCTAGACAGATGTTCTTCTCCAACCTGGAAGTGGTTGGATGGCTTGAAATCTTTCTTACACATGTTTGTGAACATGGCTTTTGTTCCCAGTTTGGTTTACAGATTATTATCCCAGATTCTGAGAATTTGGTTATTCTACTGTTGCTTGTGTTAAAATCAAAGTATTTTGGAAAAAGTATCAGAATTTATTTGCTTTTTTTTGGGGTCACACTTAATTTTAATGTACAATTCTGGCTAATAAAAACTAAGACTTTTAAGTGAAATTTGTTTTTCAATTTTTTACTAATTTGCTGCTTAATAGTTAGCAAATCAGTAGTTGTGTTTAGGCATTTGGTAGGATTAGTGATGTAGAATAAGATCATACTTCATAAATATGAACATGTATAATATAACACACACAGGATACGCACATTTGCATGTTATTTAATGAAATCATTCAGATGGCACACTGTACTGCTGCAGAAATATGAATAGTGTCCCGAGTCGTAGCTGGGCACCGCAGACAGCTCCTGACCTGCGGCGCCGGTGTGCGTACTCTGATATAAATCTATTTTTACAATTCTAAAATGCATGGCGCGTTGTGTCGTGGCGCATCCGGTGTGCAACCCCCTTTACATGGTCTTGCTGCGGACAATTACAACCCTTTTTGCATCCTTGTTGAAACACACTGCTAGCAATTGACAATTTTTGTTAATTTGGCAAGCTGAACGCATTCTATACTGTACAGAAGACATTAAGGAAATTAATTGATAATGATCTACAGCCAATAAGGACACAGGACACAATGCACTGTAAATAAAAAAAAGTCCTTCAAGCTGACTGGCAATGAAACTGACGATTCTCTCAGGGTCGCTATATCTTTGCCGATAAAGGCGGAGAGCCGAAAGCCTTCTTCTCAAGTGTCGGACACTGATATCGACATTGTCTATCACTGAAAGGCATAGAACTCTCTGTTTGACTCAGTCCCTGGTCAAAATAAAAGCGAATGCATTCGTCCATGATGTTTCGTTGGCATTTGCTTACGGAAGTCAGAATAAGCAGAACTTTTTGTTATATCGAGATCACGAGAAAACGAGTTGTTATGTCGAGATCACGACTTTATAAAGTCGTGATCTCAACATAACAAGAGAGAATTTTTTTTTTTAATGCTTAGGACTTCCGTAATATATTGTGTTCAAAGGGGAAAAAGATTTTGTTTTTTACCCAGACATTTAAAAAGAATAGAGCAGTGATCACAATACCATCATACCGTAAAACCATGATATTTCTTTCCAAGGTTATCATACCGTCAGAATCTTATACTGGCCCATACCTATTACTGACATGAACCAACTATGAACAACACTTGTACAGCATTTATTAATCACAATTGAACATTTACTAATGCACTATTAACATCCAAATTCATGCTTGTTGACATTAGTTAATGCACTCTGAGTCAACATGAGCTAACAATGAACAACTGTATTTTCATTAACGTTAACTTACATGAACAAATACTATAATGCAGTGGTTCTCAACTTGTTTGGCCATGGGACCCACATTTTTACATGGTCATCAAGCCGCGACCCAAATTTTTAGGAACTATATTTTAATTTTAGGAATTATAATGAATTAATTTGTATTTATTTGTTAACATACATAAGTAGTGAAAGATAAATCATAAGAAAATCACCAAGACTTACAAATAAACCATTTTTTATTGATTTCACTGGACAAAATGTATCAAATTATGCAAATATTACAAAGTACAATTGCGCATTTCAAAATAAAAGTCCGGTATATGCATTTCAAAATAAAAGTCCGATATGAGCATTTCAAAATAAAAGTCAGGTATAAGCAAAATAAGTTAAAAATTAATGTTTTACACACACTCCACAACCCACTAAAAATGTTCCCACGACCCACTTTTGGGTCGCGACCCACCAGTTGAGAAACACTGCTGTAATGTATTGTTCATTGTTCGTAAATGCATTAACATTAAGTACAACCTTATTGTAAAGATAAATGATCAGCCTAAACAGCCTAAAACGGTTTGGTTTGATAATTTACAGCATATGTAATATAATCAATGTTATTTTAAAACAACTACATTTTAGACACAGTCTTTACACTCTTCGGGAAGTCTGCTCTCTGTAAAGTATTTCAGCATCAGAAAAGGGCTCTTCAAGTTTAACATAGATAGTGTAGGCTTCACTGTTTAGGAAACAGTCCGTTCACCTGATCTGTCCGACCACTGGTAGACTTGTGAATTAATCGAGTACTACACAGCAAAAAAATCACTGTACATTTAACTCAACTTGAGTTTAACTTAACACTTCTTGGGTGTACATATGACTCCCTCCATTTTGGAGTTAAAATAACACTTTCTATAGAGTGAAATTTGTACATTACTCAGAGAGTTCATTTTAACAGAGTAAGAGTTTATTCTTACATCAAACTGGAGTGTGTGTGTTACCCTTCAAAGTGTTAATATATTACCTTTTATCCTATATTATCAATTGGTGTGTGTGTGACACAACAGTGATCAAATATGTTAAAAATAGTTTTAATTTATTAAATGTTTATTAATCTTTTCAGAAATAATTTCAATACATTCAACTCTTGACATTTTAAAATGCAACAAGACATGAATCAAGTTTAAGTAAAGCAAACTGGTTTGATCACTGTTTGTCCGAAAGAACACTATTCACTAGTGGGAAACACACTGCATATTGGCTTAAAATTTTAACACTGAAAAAAAAAACCTCTTAAATACACAATCGTTCACACTCGTGGATTAAAATGTACTCCGGTTTTAACACTGAACAACACCAAATAAAATCACACTGTATAGTTAACACTGAAATTTTTGCTGTGTAGTATTAAAGTGTTAAATCTGTGATGCTCTGGGAGCTTGGCACATCAGAGCCTTATTAAAGACAGAGGCATGAAGGCACGGAAGCCTCTAAATCAAAGTGTCTCATCGCAGGCCAGGATCTCTAATTGAAACTCTCCATGCGTTTCATACTGAAGCTCTAACTTGATGAAGGAGATCAAAAAAAAAAAAAGAAAAAACGGAGGCATTGCCAAGACGTACTTTCTTGGTGATTCTTGTGACAGAGTAATGAGTGTTCACTGAAACTATGTGAGTCTCATTAGAGCTAAAGCTGTGGTACTAGAGAACCCGTCTGGTGCCTGCTGAGGTTTGGCAGGACTGCATTATTGTAACAAAACATCACAATCTATTAGTATTGTGTGTTTTTGTGTCTGTCTCTTTAGTATATTTTATCCCTTAAAGGCACAGTTCCGTTGAAAACTTTCATTTTCAGCCTTCCATTTGCACAAAATGTATGCTGTATCTTTAGCAGACATTCATTTATTTCCTTTGGCTTAGTCTTTAATTCAGAGGTTGCCACAGCGGAATGAACCGCCAACTATTCCAGCATATATTTTACATAGCAGATGCACTTCCAGCTGCAACCCAGTAAGGGTAAACACCTATACACATTCATTCTCACACACTCATACACTACGGACAATTTAGTTTTATTCAGTTCACCTGTACCGCATGTCTTTGGATTGTGGGGGAAACCAGAGCACCCGGAAGAAACCCACACAAACACAGGGAGAACATGCACTGAAACAACACAATTATTGAGTGTTTTTTTTTGTGACAAATTAATTGTTTTATGTTCAATCCACTTACGTTTATAAAAAATAATAAGTTAACCTAATTCTTCATGTTGTCCCAACACATCAATTGTATGGAACCAAGCATTTTTTTATTGTGTACTGTACTGAGATATGCATGCATATTACAAAGTTATTAGAACTTTTTACAGATAAATGTGAATTTGGATTATTTTAACAAACTGTATGCACAACTTTACAAAGACACCAAGGGATTTTTTGCTACATTATTGTCATAACAGCTTTCCAACTTTAGTGAAACAACAAAAAGTGTGAAATAATATTCTGAAGAAAAATTATGCTGCAGAAACTCTCACACATGAAAAAATTCATTCATTCATTCATTCATTTTCTTTTCGGCTTAGTCCCTTTATTAATCCAGGGTCGCCACAGCGGAATGAACCGCCAACTTATCCAGCATTTGTTTTACGCAGCGGATGCCCTTCCAGCCACAACCCATCTCTGGGAAACACATCCACACATTGTCATTCACACACATACACTACGGACAATTTAGCTTACCCAATTCACCTGTACCACATGTCTTTGGACTGTGGGGGAAACCGGAGCACCCGGAGGAAACCCACACAACCACGGGGAGAACATGCAAACTCCACACAGAAATGCCAACTGGCCCAGCTGGGGATCGAACCAGCGACCTTCTTGCTGTGAGGCGAACGTGCTAACCACTCGCCCACATGAAAAAATACTTTAGTAATTTCTTGTTAAATTTTAGTGGTGTGGAACCATACTATAGTAGTACTTGAATTTATTAGTCGCTATATTAACCCAGTCCAATACTGTAAGTTTCCTACAACAGCAAAAAATATTTAAAAAGGAAGAAAGAAAAAAAACACTTTAGTTCATCAAATAACTTTCTCATCCACACCTGTGCTGTTCTACAGTACTTCAAAACATTGGTGTATGACAAAAACTTCACAAAAATACCATAAAATGTAGAAATTCCTTTCTAGCATATTTTAAACAGTTAATTTCCGGTGGCCACAGCTGCCATTTTATTTAATCGTAAACTTTACTTTTTAAATTTTTTTTTACAGTGAATATTGTTTTATACACCACAGTTTACTGTAGTAAGAACTGAAGGACACTACAATATGCTGTATTCATTAACTAAGGACTGTACAGACTATAATATATACTCTTCAGTATAATGCACTTTACTATAGTAAGGTTATAAAACACTATTGTATTTACTAAAATGACTATAGTATTATTTATTGGTGTAAAAGGTGCATATTCTTTCTTAAAACATCTCATTTTGAGTTCAGACAAGTTTGGAACAGTACAAATGTGCGTAACTCAAACAGTATTGCTCTCTGTGTGAGTTATCTTATTGTGAATTTTCTGTTTGTATGTCGTATATGGGCAGGTTGTTGGTTTGTATGACTGCGTTTAGTTGTGATTGTGTCACTGGCTGTGCAGCTCATTGGTACAGAAGGAAATCCAGTCTGCTGAGGACAAAGAGAGGGAGAGAGGAATAATACAATGCTGGGTGAGGAGGGCTTAACCCAGTCGACAGGCGGGATTTCCTGGCTGTTGCCTCAGCTCCCATCCATGAGAGTGCTGGGAGATTTACAGAAAGCACCTATATACATAGAGCTTGTTTTGGAGTTGTTGCTTATATGCTACAGGGATTTGAGGAGAAAATTTCTATAGAAACTATAATGGCAAATTGAATTTCTATGGTTTTAAGAAATAATTTTGTTCGTGGCTCATTTGCTGTTTTATAATTAATAGCGTTTGCATGCAATCTTCAGCTTAAATTGTTTAATAATTTAGAAACTGTTTGAATTCATCAGTTGTCAATGTCCTTTACAGGTGGGATTTATTTTATTCAGGTCTGCAGACTTTTGGGTGTGTACTAGCAACAGACATGGAAGAGTTTTCTCCATTTGCGAAGCTTTACTTGTTAACTATTTTCTTTATTATTTATTTTTTGTTAAGTTTTCTTGTTAAGTATTTTCCTTATTTTGGTCACTATTTATTTTTTTAATTTAGTTATTCTGCACTGAATATCCAAAATAGCTTTGTATAATAGCAAGATTTTTGTAATATTTTAGTGTTGAAACATTATAGTTTAATGATAAACTACTTTCTGGACAGTTTAAGTACCACGTCTAAACATTTTTAGAATTTTCATAATTTTAGTAAAAATGTTTTATTCATTTATTTATTTTTTTACACTTGTTCATTTGCTGATACACTTATTCTAGATGTTCTCAATTATTTACCACTTTATAAAACTCAAATTTACCACATCCTTTGATAACTGGATTGCATTAGGTTGTTTATATCAGAAGTCACATAGGAGGACACCACAAAATTAACTCATCCCATTGTAATAAACATTTTTCAATTTATTTGGCTCCTGTATAGTCTCAGGCCTAGACATCGCTCATAATCTGTTGGCTAAATGTCTAATGCTTATTGCACAGAACATTTACAACTCTTCAAGAGTTTTGAAGTCATCGTCTGATCGAATTCTACATGACTTCCAGAAGACGTGTGTTATGGTTACCTAATTGTCCATCTGGAAACAAAGCCGTTGATACACTTTACAAATATGTGCTTTTCAGGATTAACTAAATGCTTTTTTAAATATATCATTCATTTTCAATATGCCTAAAAGATATAGCTTGAAGCACTGAATGTTAAAATGCCATTGCTTGCTGTACATGTCGGTCAGATTTGAGTTGTTTTTGGCCAACAAAACCTGTGATGTCCAGTTCATCCAGTCCAATGTTGCATCTATTTTCCTCATTTCTAAATTTAAACCTTTTTCATAAGTTAAATCTTAGTAACCTTCAGGAAGACTTGATTTATCTTGTTGGGAATGAGGAAATGTTCAACTTCCCCAATGCTATCCAGTGTTCAAAGTATTTGGCAAGGCTGAGTTTCTTCCAGTGGTAAATGATTGTGTATATTCGTACTCAAAATATACCCACTGCTTGAGGTCCATACTTTCATTACAAAACACTGAGGCTTTTGTGAAGGCAGGAGAATGACTGTTTTCTCTATAGTTGCTATAGCAACATTTAAACATTTCAGTGTGTTCAGAAGGACTGGGTTTAAGTCTGACTCACAGTAACCCCACCCAATCCCCCACAAGTCCTCTCTCTCTCTCCTGTTTCATACAATACAGAGGTGGTTGACAACATCCATGCCATCTTTTATCCTTGTTTTAAATTAACTGCAAAAGAACTGCAAAAGATCATGTCTGATTGCAATCTGTGGATGTTTGGAAAAAAAATAGCCTACATGTATCTTCACTCCATGACTCTAAAACAAGAGATCCAGATCATGATCCCTAGATAGTGTTGATTTACTGGACCATGTCTGGTCCAACCCAGTGCAAGGAAAGAGGCCAGGGGCCGGGGTTGTCCATCTGTGCTTTTCAAAGCAGAAAGAAAGTCAAACAAGCACTGAGAATAAGCATTCTTGTGTTTACAGAGCATATTGAGTAAGTCTTGGTACATATCCTGACACACTCCCTTATCTCTGTTTACATTCAGTCACAGAATTTTCCTGTAAATGGCAATGGCCTGGTGGAAAAAACATTGACAACACATTTAACAGGTTCATAAATGCTTGCAGGTTTCATTTTTATGTAGAGGTTGAAACAATATCGTAATTTCAGAGACTCTGATATTTTGTTTCTCTTTAGGTTTCAGATAAAAAGAACTCAAAAATCTGATCGTTTTTGAGACTTGAGAGTAAACACTGACAACGATTTGACACGGATCTGAAGAATCCCACAGAACAAACCAAGAGCCATGTTGTTTCACAGTGGCACGCTATAGGAATGAATTAGATTGCAGAACAAATTCATTCAAGACTGATAGGATTGAAAAAGTGGAATGTATTTTCAAAATTTCAAAGAACGACCCTTGTTCTATGTTTTATGTACAAGTAAATATCTCATCAGACACGTAACATCCCAATATCTACCAAATAAAATGGAACAAAATGTTAAACAGAAATGCCACCATTTTGACTTTTCACTGCAAACTATTTACAGTTTTACTTATTTCAGGCATTTCAGTTTTATTTTACTTTATTATCCCTTGTGTCCTGTTCAAATTTACTACGTTTACTGACGTTGGTGGGGACTGGTGAATTGTCTGTCTGTCTGTCTGTCTGTCTGTCTGTCTGTCTGTCTGTCTGT
>CAIGQQ010000001.1:13895365-13988964 GCA_903798035.1 Danio albolineatus
TGTCTGTCTGTCTGTCTGTCTGTCTGTCTGTCTGTCTGTCTGTCTGTTTGTTTGTTTGTTAAAATATATTATTAATTACTCCTCTCTTCATACAGTTTGTTAAGTTAAATTAAATAGTCAGGCCCGTAGCCAAGGGGGCTTCAGGTCGTTTGAAATACCAAAAGTTGGATTATTATTATGTTTGAATTTATCTTTTTATTTAAATGGCCAAATTCTGACTGAGGAAAGCTAAATGTGCTGGCTAGTTTGTTATTTGACTACAGGCTTCAGTTTGTAATTTAAAAAGTTTTAACAGATTTCTATTAAAAAGAAAAAGAAATGAAGGATATATGCTAATAAATTTGTATTTTAAAATAAGTATCTTTTCCTATTTCATTATTTATAAGAACTGTAATATAAAACTTACAGTTGAAATGCACATGGGCCTGTAATGTTAAAATAATGTTTATTAAGTGATAAAGAGAGAGTTAAATCAAGACTTCCGTTTATTTTAGCAATAGTGCAAATGAAACAGGTATCATATTTAGATATTAATAAAAGATGGAGAACAGGTTGTAGTTTTTCTGTCAAATTGTTTCAACTGAAATTGGACATGCTACTCTGAGAGATTAGGAGAACTAGCTGGGATCATATACATTTACATTTAGCTGTTTATTCTGCAGTTCGTTTTCAGGGCATATTATCCACAGACTTTCGTTTAAAAAAAAAAAAAAAAGCCCCTTATGCCCACCTTTTATTTGCTGCCGCCATCCTCACTTGTGTGTCACACACATCACACACCCTCACACAACTTATTCGTGCACAGGAAATTTACCTGCACAGTTTTGGTGCTCACTGCTTGTATCTTGTATCTGCATGCTCTCATGGGACAGCAGGAAAAGGCACAGCCAAACACAATGTTCATATGTGTTTGGGGGGCGGTGCGATTAAGGACAAGAACTTAATTTAACCCTTTCTGCATGTCTAGGTTAATATGACAGTGTGTTTTTTTTTTTTTTTTTTTTTTTTTTTTTAATTTTTTTTAGTGAATTAAATTATTGGTGGGGACGTTTACCAATAGTTGATGGATATTGGTGGGAACGCGTCCCCTCCGTCCATGCTAAATCTACACCCCTGACCCTTTTGTTATGTTAGTGGCTGTTTTTGCTCTTTATTTACTTCCATTATAATGACTTTTTTTGATTGCAAATCAATGGCAGCATATAATTGTGCATTCTTCATTGCTGGTAGTTTTCCCTAATAGGAAGAGGTAAAATGTGTCATTGTTTTACTCTCAATGGGGCAAAAACAGCCACCAACATAAAAAAAGTGTAGTAAATTTGTCCAGAGTGTTGTTTTTTAAAAATGTCAAAGCATTTTCCCAAAAAATGTTTCAAAATAAGTTTTGTCACCAAGTCATTCAATTTGCTGAAACACAGAGACAATTGTATCCAAATTAAGATTAATCACTCCAGAGTGGGGGGAAAAACATCCCCAACAGCACACCAGGATAAATGCCTTGAAACCAGAAGTTGTTGAAACTCAGAAATACAGTGTCAGATCTTCCCAAAACTTCACGTTTTTGATAACATCCTTGGCTTGCACACATCCAAGTAGCAATATTCCGTCATAATCATAGAAAGATGAAACATTAGCAAGAGACATGAAACCACATCTCTGAGGAAGTTGTCAGAGCGGCAGCGTTCACATCTCTGAGTGAGCTCACCGTCAGCCAGGATTCAAAAGGAAACCAGATGAGCCAGTAACAGATCCCTTGCCACTGATTCCCACGAGATATGACATCACTATTAGCTCTGCTATTCTTAGTCTTTTTCTGTGGCTTCTCTGTGCTGTGAACGAACCAAAATAGAGAATTCACAGCAGCCGAGCCCTCAAAGTTCAAGGGAAAACTCCCAAGAGGTATAAACTCCATTAGAGGTTAAAGAGGAAAGAGCTTCTCTGTACTTTAAGGAGACAAGTTGCTGCGCATACCCTCATCTAACCATTGCCATTGGATACCAGACAGGTAGACATGCCCCGCAAAAGAATTAGGATATTTAAGCCACTCTTAAAATGTATGATATAGTTATATACAAATCTAAGTTAGGTGACACAGTGGCTCAGGGGTTAGCACTGTCGCCTCACAGCAAGAAGGTTGCTGGTTCAAGTCCCAGCTGGGTCAGCTGACATTTCTGTGTGAAGTTTGCAAGATCTCCCCATGTTGGTGTGGGTTTCCTCTGGGTGCTCCGGTTTCCCCTGCAATCCAAAGACATGCGCTATAGGGGAATTGAATAAACAAAATTGGCCATAGTGTATGAGTGTGTGCATGTGAGTGTTTCCCAGTACTGGGCTGCGGCTTGAAGGACATCCGCTGTGTAAAACATATGCTGGATAAGTTAGTGGTTCATTCTGCTATGGCGACCTGATGAATAAAGGGACTAAGTCGACGAAAAATAAATGCGTAAATGAAATGTATAAATATATATAAAAGAACAGAAGTGTCACCATCCAACAATGGTTATATAACTGTTGCCATTGGTTACCTGACAGCTAGACAGTGCATCCCTAAAGAATGTGGGCACGTCAAGGCCTCTCAAAATGTATGATGTCAAATAAGATGATTCTGAAGTATTTTAAAAATGATCATAAAAAATATGATAAAAGGGTAACAGGGGTGCCACGGTGGCGTAGTGGGTAGCACGATTGCCTCACAGAAAGAAGGACGCTAGTTTGAGCCTCAGCTGGGTCAGTTGGCATTTCTGTGTGGAGTTTGCATGTTCTCCCCGTGGTCGCGTGGGTTTCCTCCAGGTGGTGTGGTTTCCCCCACAAGTCCAAAGACATTTGCTATAGGTGAATTGGGTAAGCTAAATTGTCCATAGTGTATGAGTGTGAATGATTCTGTATGGATGTTTCCCAGAGATGGGTTGCAGCTGGGCATCTGCTGCGTCAAACATATGCTGGATAAATTGGCAGTTCACTCTGCTGTGGCGACCCCAGATTAATAGGGATTAAAAGGACTAATCCAAAAAGAAAATGAATGACTGAATAAAAGGGTAACAAGTACAAGTGTACAAAATGTCATCAGCAAAGAATGGTTATGTATTTTTTTCACAGCAGACCATGCTTTTGTTCGGACAGTCACAAAGTCAGTTTCCTTCAAATTCACACAGGTGTCCTAGCATGCAAAGTAAGTGTTATATTACTATCACAGATATACTCACTATACACTTTTTTTAGATTAGGTTTTTGTATTTTATTTGTTTCTTTTGGTAGTTTTAGGTTTGGAAAATAATAATTAACTTATAAAAACGAAATTAGTTCATTTCTAATATTTATTCGTTCATTCATTTTCCTTTGGCTTAGTCCCTTTATTCATCAGAGGTCGCCACAGTGTAATGAAGTGCCAATTTATCCAGCATATGTTTTACAAAGTGGATGCCCTTCCAGCTGCATCCTAGTACTGGGAAACATCCATCCACACTTATTCACACACATACACTACGGCCAAATTAGCTTATTCAATTCACCTATACCGCATGACTTTGTGGGAAACCAGAGCACCTGGAGGAAACCCACGCAAACATGGGGAGAACATGCACAGAAATCCACACAGAAATGCCAACTGACCCAGCTGGGGCTTGAACCAGCGACCTTCTTGCTCCGAGGTGACAGTGCTAACCACTGAGCCACCGTGTCGCCTTTCTAATATTTAATACATTTTTAAATATTTTTATTTATCTAAAATTCGAATAGTTGTAGTTGCATATCTAATTTTATTTAAATCTAAATTTTATTATTTATATCTAAATTTTATTTTAAAAAGTAGTTTAATCAGTTTTGCTTGTGCTTTTTGTACAAAAAATGCTTTATTTTATGAAATCCACATTTATAATTGTGACTAAAATATCAAAATACTTTTAAGATCTTTTAAGAACAGGCCAACATTAGGATATTTTTCCCGATTTTGGTTAATTGATTTACTTTTAGACTCACATTACTGCACAACCTATGCCCCAGTCATGTCCAAAAACATGCTACATCTCAGGTTTCAAGCTCATTAATCACCTGTAGCTGATAATGAATGTGGCTTATGCAGCCCTTTGCTCTTTTAACACAATGATCAACTTTTGGCTTCATATTAATGCCTCTAAAAAAATACAGCCTCCCCATCAAGAGGCAGGACAGTGTCCCTCCACCACCTCTGATTAGGACAAGATAGTAAGTTAACAAAACCAACAAGTGGACTGGGAAGAGAAAGAGGAGGAGTGGACAGACGATGTCTGAGTGCGATAAGTGGAGGAGGAGAGGAGGGAAATGCTGTGTACCTTGTGGCGAGAGCGTGAGAGAGAAAGAGAGACATAAGAGGAGGAGAGAGTCATGGAGGGAGGGAGCCAGCTTGTCATTGTGAAATAGTTGGGTGGAATACACGTGTGAACTGCAGTTCCTCTCCGCACTGCGCTGAATGGTGACCAGAGACTCAAACAGACAGGAGGGGGAGGACTGACCAGCATGGAGCTCCACTCACCCAAAAAGAGCTGAATAAACAGTACAACACAGCACTGCAGCAGAGACAAGACACACACTGAGAAACACGGACAAAAGGACGCAAGAAAGGAAGGCAAGGTACCCTCTGGTGTTTTTGTCTACTTGTGTCTAGCTACATATAATGTGCGTTTATGAATGTGATGGCTGTTTTGAGTCTGTTGCTTTGTACAGTAAGTTAGTGTGATGAGAGTTTCTTCTTACACGGGGGTGTGTGTTACTGCATCCAGAGATTTTGTTGCTGGTCAAATTACAGCACTGAGGTATTTGAAAGATGGATCTGACCTCTCTGCGATATGATGAAAAAGAAAAACATTGAGAGGGGAAATTACAGAAAAAAATAGCCATCACTAGCAAATCGAAGCTGTTGTGGGTGAGTTGAATGTTGTGGAGTTTACTTCTGCTTGTTTTGCCTGACTGAGAGGAACTCTTCACTGCCTGCTTTTGCATGAGGTAGCGTGTTTCTCCCCCTTGCGCTCTCTGCTACTTTTATTTTGTCTCTCATACCTCCAGATCTCACACCATGACCGATTAGAAGGCGTAGCGAGAATAAACGTTTTCAGGGAATGAGGGTGTTGATGCTACATTTGCACTAGAATGCTAAAGCAGGACTTGTAAATATCTGATACAAAACAAACTTGAGACATCTTTTCAGAAGGAGTAATTGCAACTTTTCTCAAATGTTTCATTCTTTTCTCAAAGAGACCTGGCACAGTAGCTGAAGTGGCCGCTCATTCCTTATACTACACAAAATATAGCTGAGGGTAATCAAAACATTGTTGGTTCATCCTTCACATCATGTACTAAAGATAAAGTGATTTGAGAGGTATTGGACTGAGCAAGTTGTACTGCATTTTGACCATGTTTACATTTGGTGTTAAGATGTGTTTTTGTCAATCCAATAACAAGTGGACAACGGTCAATACAGATATAAATGGGGTATGAAATGTTGTAAGGTTGTCTACTTTTGACCACTTTCCAAGGTAGTTGAAAAAGCATTTGACCTGATTGCTTTGTTAGTGTAGACCCTTGTGTTGAGGAATGTGTTCAAACAGCCACCAGCTCTCTGCCTACTGACCTAATTCTTTAACATCACAGGACATCTTGTTGAATGCGCTTGCTAGATGGGCTTTAAATTAAGATCATAAATTTGGCTTGAAGATGAATAAAGAGAGTTTGGTGTAGTTTTGCAGCTATTAGGACAGAGATGATATCTGCTGCGGGGCAACACCATGGCTCAGTGGTTATCACTGTCGCCTCCCAGCAAGAAAGTTGCTGGTTCAAGTCCCTGCTGGGCCAGTTGGCATTTCTGTGTGGAGTTTGCATGTTCTCCCCGTGTTCACGTAGGTTTCCTATGGGTGCTCCATTTTCCCCCACAGTCCAAAGATATGCGTCATAGGTTGGATTAACTAAATTGGCCGTAGTGTATGAGTGTGTATGGATGTTTCCTAGTACTGGGTTGCCGCTGGAAGGGCATCCGCTGTATCAAACATATGCTGACTAAGTTGGCAGTCCATTCCACTGTGGCGACCCCTAATGAAAAAAGGGACTAAGCCAAAGGACAATTAATGATATTTTATTGTCTCCTTTTGTGTTCATATGTACATTTTCTATTCTTATTTCTCAATATTATATTATAATTAGAAACTTTGATAATTTGATTCCATGCTAAAATGATAATGGCTGTCATTTTGCCAAGTATGACATGTTTATGGATCAAAACCTTACTTGGTCCCAAAACAACATCGCAATCTAACAGATTTTTGCATGTGGGGTTAGGATATTGCACCTTTAAAACCTGTCTAAATGTGATATATTATTCATGTTTCTCTGTTCTCTCTGTTGTTGGTATTGAGGCAGGTTTTGTTGGGATACAAGAGCAGTTGGGTCAAAGATTGGTGATTGGTGCCCTGAGGATGTCTAGGAGGAGCTCTGCAGGGGATTTGGTGCCCAAAGACGTCACTGAGGTCCTGGCTCTTCAGGCTAGTAAGAAGAAACGTGGTTCGTCTTTGAGTCGGGCTTTTAGTTGGTTCAAGGGCAGCAAACGCAAGAGGAGTCTCAGCAATGGACAAAGCAGGTCAGGAGGCCCATGTGGACGGTCTGAGGAGAACACTAGGACCAAACAGATTCATGCCAGTAATGATGCCTCTAAAGGTAAGCTCTAAAAGCTCCTTTGTTTGCTTCAGTACCTTTAAATGCATTTAAAGTATTTATAGCCTGTAGGAATGTGTATTACCAGATTTTTTTTTTGAAGCTTTGGATTTGTTGATGACAATCATAGATGATTTTGATACCTTAGATGAAAAGGTTCACAACACCATATAGTTAGTTACATTCTCTGGTGCCTGTCTGTCCAATCCTTCAACACAGTATTTCTTTCTTGTATTATTTGTATGGTTATCGCTAGGAAATCACTTATCCAAGGCGGATTAGGCTACAATCACAAGGGCATGCCTTCTCTGGAATGACTTATCTGTTTATTGCTGTTTTTGTTTTGTTTGCGTATGTTTTGGGGCTCAAAATCTCTACTGGACAGACAATACAGCTTTGGGCATGGGTCCCATCAGATGCATTGTGTGCTGTTGTCACGGCTAAACATTTTTCAGAGTATATATTTTAATGCTACATAATAAGAATTGTCATTCAGTTGGTTAATCCGCCCAGTGGTTAGCACAGTCGCCTCATAGCAAGAAGTTTGCTGTTTCGAGTCAAGGCTGGGCCTTTCTGTATGGAGTTTGCATGTTGTCCCTGTATTCGCATGGGTTTCCTCTGTGTGTGCTCTGGTTTCTCCCACAGTCCAAAGACATGCTGTATAGGTGAATTGGGTAAACTAAAATGGATGCGTGAAATAAGCGTGTGGGTGTAAATGATAGTGTATAGGTGTTTCCCAGTCCTGGATTGGGCCTGGAAGGGCATCCGCCACATAAAACTTGTGCCAGAGTAATTGGTGGTTCATTCCACTGTGATAACATCTGATAAATCAGAGACTAAGCTGAAGGATGGTGAGTGAGAGCCCAAGAGTAGATATATTTGTTGTACATATTCATATCTGTTAGATCAAAAGGTGTTTACTTACTAATGTTCAAATAGCCACAACATCTTAACTAGAAATTAGCAATCACATAGCGTCCCTTCAGAACTTCCAGTTGTGCTTTAGCAAAAAAATTCAGTTTTCATTCATTCAGCCATAACAATATTATCCTAACCTCATAATCCCATCATAATCCCTATAATTAAGCAGAAATACAACTTCCCAGAATGTCCTATGAACACTGTAGTGATCTCGCTAAAGCAACACTATCTACCGTATTTAAGCAAAAATATAGAAACTACTTGCAATCACGTGGAACTTCCTTAAAATTTAATAGCAATTACCCTGCAACACCTTAGCAACTACTCATAACTTCTTAGCAATGCCCCAGCAACACCCAAGCAACCACCCACAAAAATGAACTATAACCGTACATTGTACAAAAATCTTGAAACCATTTAAAAACACTATAGTGACAACCTAGAATATCATAAGAGTGTCCCAAGAAAACCCCAGAATCAGATATCAACACTCTAGCAACCTCGGTTAACTAGAAAGCAATGACATAGCAACACCCTCTCAATACCCAGGCAACACTGTACAATTTATCCACAAAACTCTAGCAATTGACCAGCCACAAATGACAAAATCACCTACAATACTTTAGCAACTACTTAAATATATCTCCCCAGCAACCATCCAGCACACGCTGTGAGCTGCCTTAGAAATAGCCTGGGAGTTGGAAGAGAGGTGCACTAAAATAACAGACTCTGCATGAAGACCTTTAGGAGGAGTATTGAGTTGGTTATAAAACCATATGTACAATCTAAGACAGTATGAACACTACTGGACACTACATTTAAAAATATATGTGCTCAATATTTTTGTTAAGTTGCCTTTGGAAAGCTTTCCAAAGCTAATCTCAGAGGTTCTCTTTGGACTCTTTTGAACCTGCACTTAATTGGAGAGGTTCAACCAGAAGTGGAGACTATTTAAAAAGACTCAGATTCTGGATTTTTCTCTTCCTACCCCCACAAGTCTCACACTCCCTGTGATACACTGAAAAAGCACAAGATTTGCCAGAGTGTGTGAGTTAGCAGACACTTGGGACTTTAGCTGGACATACACTGTGAATAACATGTCATTCAGAGTCTTCTTGTCTCATATTCTCTCGTTAGATTCCACGATTTATAGCATTTTCTGATCTTCATGGGAAGAGACAAAGCCAAAGTGTGGAAAGGTTTGAGAGATTAGACACATGGTGTGTTATTGAAAGATGACTTAGATTATCTGAAATGCCTTTTGGTTATCTCTTTACTTTACTGTCTGTTTTCATAGGTGTTTCTGACACCTTGCACAATAAATGCACTTCATTTTATTAAATGTAAAATTGTAGTTAAATCTTTAAAGTATCATTTTACTGTGTGTGGTTCCTAGGGTGTTTACTGACTACTGATGATTACATACTGGGGTCATTGCAAGTTTCCAAGTTTCTCCATACTAGCCATGACAGTCCTGCATACTAGCCATGAGAAATGAACTTACAAGACTCATGCAAGATTGCATAGCTGTGGCATTGGTTTTGCTTTAAAATTGCCGGGATCATTAAAATCAGCATCACCTTTCTTACCACTAACATGACAAAAGAACTCCTCTGCAAGACTCTACGAAATTTTGGTCTGTTTACTGGCCTGCATGGGCCTCCTTCACTTCAGATTGCATTCTGATTGGTCTCAGGTGACTGAAAGAGCCAGTGGTCCCCTGACAGACAGGGGCTCTTGGGATTGTCATCAGATGTGTGCCTACTAGTGAGAGCTCTGTGTACTAGCCATGATTTATTTTTTGGTCTATATATGAAAGTGAAAGTGAAGTGAGCCTTGTGATGTATGGTTTTACTCATACTCGAAATCGGTCCTCTGCTTTTAACCCATCCAAGTACAGTACACACACACACACACAGACACACACATTTTAAGTCAGGAGTGACAGCACACACACAGTGAGCATACACCTGGAGCAGTGGGCAGCTATTCCAGTGCCTGAGGAGCAATTAGGGGTTAGGTGCTTTGCTCAGGGGCACCTCAGCTGGGTATCGAAGGTGGAGAGAGTGTGGTTCCCCCTACCTTCAATTCCTGGTGGGACTGGTAAATGTCCTGCAACCTTTTAATTACAAGTTCAACACCTTAAACGCTAGACCACAACTGCCCCTATGGTTAATGGTTCCCCTCCATTGAAATGGCTGGGGGTCTTCTCAACAGCAAGGTAACTCCTAGAATTATCACTCAGTTACTCTCTGCAAGCAATAGCCATACATACTAGCCATGACAAAATAATAACCCACAAGATTCTGTCATGTCTTGATTTACCTACAGCTATCTCCTCTGACTGAAATCACTGACAGCCCGAAGAGCTGCCATCACCTCTCTCCTTACTAGCTATAACCCTGCATGATAGCTATGACAAAAGAACTAAAGAACTCATCTACATCACTCTATGATATTTTTGTATATACAGTATGGCTCTAGGTCCCCTTTGGTTGAAATCAAGTTACAGAGGGTCTGCCTTTATTGAAATAACCAGGGGTCCCTTTGACACCCAGAGAGCACCATAATTATGACAACCTTTCTCCCTATTTGTGATGTCCCTACATGCAAGAGATGTGAAAAGAGCTTACCCATAAGATTGTACAGTTGCCAAACTGTTCTAAGAAATGTTGGGTTCAGTTCCAGTTGAATGACCCAGAATTCTGAGCAGCTGTCTCTCCGTAGCTGGCTAAATGGAAGAACACGGTTTATTTTTTTCTGTTATTTAATGAAGTAAATATATAAAATGAGTCCAAAAAACAGAAATATCTTATTATTGTCCATATTGCTGTTTACCCTAACCCTAACCAAGGCAATGACCTAGACATTCGGAGAACATTCCAAAAAGTTCCGTTATCAGCACCACAGTGGAAAATAAAATGGTATCCATGCTGACTGGACCAGATCGGCATGGAATGGAACAGTTAAGCAAACAGAACCATTCGGCCTGAAAAGTGGAATGGTGGCTATCAATATTCCGGTCTGTATACAGCTCAGGTTCCATCTTTACTTTAAGTCTTTGGGATTTAGGACAAGCTGCTTCTTGTGGGCCCCTCCCCAAACAAATCAGTTGGGCTGTCCTGATTCAGGACATTTCTGGGCTTAGGGGCTCATCAGTGCAGCACTAACTCCTTGCGTCACCCCTGTTTCACTGAGCTCAGCCCCTGTCCACCCCCTCCCTCCAGCCAGAGCGCTCTATAAGGTCCGGAAGCTTTTTGAGGGGTGAGATCACTGTGCATGGGATTCCCTCTAACTCAAAACATAGACACATTAAACATTGATCCTTTATCACACATGACTGAGAAAGGGGAATAACAGAACTGTGTCTCAATTTGGCGAGTCAGAGAAAGCTTTTGAGACTTTTTCCATGTGTGGACATAAAAATCCTCTTAAAGCCTAAATCTTTTATAGTTTACATTTAAGGTATATACAGTTAGGTAAATACAATACAATTAACTCTTAAGTAGGTCTTAAGATTCGATCAACATCTAAATTCATAATTTTGTGTTTGAAAACAAGTTAAATTGGGCTGCCAAATGTACTGTCAGTCATTCATGGTTCAATTTAAACCTCATTTCTATTGAAACGTGTATGTGCACATGTTAACACTTCAACTTGGGGACCAATTCTCACTGTTAACTTGTTGATTACTTACTGATTACTTACCAATTCTCACTGTTAACTATTAGCATGTCTATTATTAAGATTTTGATTGTTTATTAGTACTTATAAGTACATATTTTATAGGGGTGTGAACCTACACTGATCTCACGGTTCGGTTCCGATCATGCCATTAATTCGGTTAAATTTGATATCTCAGTGCATCGCGATGCATTGACAATGCTTTCCATACATAATTAGATTTTTCTTTCACAACACAAGAAAAAATGTATTAAAATATATAAATATATTAATATTTATATATCATTTCTAATACAATTTTGTCTTTTAATGCAAGCAGTCAGATATATGAACTGTACCTTTAATTTTTACCTGCTCAAAGAAAACACTCGTTTTGAATGTTTTTGACAAAACTGCAATACATGCACAGAAGACAAGATGAGCATTTATAGCAAATAAACTAATGTAAACATTATCCTGCTTGCTTTTTGAACGCTGTCATACGAGTTCTTACACTCCTATCATTGGTCATTGTCCTTACCCGCTCAAAAGAAAGGGCTGCGATTGGCTTTAAAAATGAAAGCGCTGTTCACCGATAAGTGACACAGGAAGAACAGCCGTGGTTGCAGTCTATGCGCATAATACGCGGTTATCACATGTAATCCGTAATAGACGTGGTGTAGAAAACTCACACTACAGGCATGCACATGTCTAATCCACAAGTATTGCTTTAACAGCCGAGAGGAGAAGAAAAGTTACCTTACAAACACGCCATCGGGTCAAATGTCCAAAGTGTGTGTGATAGAGAGAGAAGCAGAGATGACGTTTTACAGCATTTCTCCCTAGTAGTGAAATAGCGGCTTGTGCTATACCTTCTTTAGTGTCAGTGAAAGACTGCCCAGCAAACTCATCAGCAGTGAACTGTGCACAATTATCTGCTTTTTAAGTAGTAGGAGCATTTTATTAACTTGTCTCCTTCGCAATAGTATTCTACTGTGACATAGCGCATAGGAGATCAATGACGTCAGCACGCAATAACCGGTTATGATCTATTACTGAACCGATGTCGAATTGTCTGTATCAGCATCCCGGTGCACTGAAGAAACAATCAATGTTGACACCTCTAATATTTTGCATGATCTTATTGTACACCCCTAATCCCACCCAACACCTAACCCAACTACTACTTTAATAACTATTAATAAGCAGCAATTAGGAGTTTATAGATATAGAGATTATAGGCAAAAGTCAAAGTTAATGGTTTATTTACAGCAATAATGGTTCATCGAAGTGTGACCGCATGCATTTAAATTGATTCATGATTACACATTTATAATGATCAAGTTCAAATTTTATGGAATAAAATGGCCATGTTTTACCAAAAGTAAAGTTAATCTGTGATAAGTGTAAAGTTTTCCTCAATTGGTCAGTTCCTGACATCTGTTAGCGATGATTTTGAATGCCAAGGCAGAATGATGACTTGTGGTCAAACAGAGGAGGGCTGAATGAAACGTGAGCTTCCCGCAATAGCTCTGAAATAAAGACCATGTGAATGTTTAATGCCGTTTGGAGACACTGATATACACCCCTATATACGTCACAGAAACACGAAAGAACACAGTGACAAAGGACAGTCATTTAATGTTCCAAACACTACCCTGCCAAGGCAACAGATAAAAAGCACACAAAGAAAAAATTAAAAACTGTGAAAAACTGTTAAACTGTAGACTCTGAGTGGAGGAATGTCATTACATATTTTCCTAAGAAGTATATTTTGTACTTCAGAGAAGATTGTGATCAAAAGTACTGCCATTAAGGACCGATTTCCATAGAAAACACTTCATATTTACACAGAATTGTACCACATGTCATTAACAAAGTTGACATACCTGTATGATCATTTACTAAACAGTTTGCTTGTTACACAGCTGTCTGTAGTCACATAGTTTTGATCAATTCATTAAGTTTTTTAAATTCTTATTGGTTGATGTTTAACTGGCTATAACGTGTTTCGATTTGTTGACCTCATTACAGTTGGAAATCATCACTTTGATTTGATTTTATTCTAAATTTGTAATCCTAGTTTGTTAGATCATCAGCAAGAAATTATTTTGACGTTTAATCATTTTAGGGTTGTAGAATTTGTTGAGAGAAACACATGACTGCTGTCACACATGACTAACCTTCTATGTGAAGCTGCTTTGGCACAATCTACATTGTAAAAGCGCTATACAAATAAAGGTGAATTGAATTGAATTGAATTTCCCAGTAGTATCTGGATGCAGCCTTGATGATGCAAGCAGAGACTGGATATCTCAGTGATGCAATGTCAGACACAATACACTCAATGGAGCTTGTGACATCACTGTGAGGGGTAGGGTTTGGGGGTAGAGTTAGGTGAGCACATTAAAAAGCATTGGGTGCAGCTCAGATTGCACTCCACCAGGTCTGCATCCAGACCCCTCTCCAATTTAATAAATATCAACCCACCCTGAAGTGTAACAGCTTCTTTGTTTCAAGTCATAATGAAATTTTAGGTTTTATAATTTTTCAATAATGAAGTAGGTTGGAATCAATTTGATATTGCCTTGTGAGTGCAGACAGATAATAACAAATAGTCCGAATAAATTGCTTCCATTAACTAATGCAGTTCCACTGAAAAAAAAACAATTAAAAAAAAAACTTTATTAACTCAATAAAAAAGCTACTATTTTTCAGAAGTTTGAGATCAGAAAATAATTAAAATATTTTTGAAAGAAGTCTCTTATGGTCACCATGGCTGGATTTATTTGGTCAACAATACGTAAAATAGTAATTTTGCATTTCACCCCCATTTTAATACATGCAAAATTTTGGTAACACTTTCAAAAAGGTTCCATTAGTTAATGTTTTTTTCCCAGTACTGGGTTGTGGCTGGAGGAGCATCCAATGGTACAACATATGCCAGAATAGTTCTGCCAGCGTGGTTCATTCCGCTGTGGTGACCCCTGAAAAATCAGAGACTAAGCCGAAGGAAAATGAATGTAAGAGTGAATGGATAGTTAATGTTTACTATAAGTTGTATTTGTACCGTATATATTGTTTATATACTGTATAAGAAATCAATGAATGCATTTATTGCAGTATTTATTCATCTTTGTTAAAGTTTATGAAAATAAAGTTGTTCATTGTTAGTTCTTGTTAACTCATGGTGAGTTAACTAATGTAAACTAGCAAAACCCTGGATTTTAATAATGCATTAGTAAATGTTGAACTATGATTAATAAATGTTGTACAAGTATTAACATTAATAAAGTGCTTTGACATTAATGGGAGTTTATTGTTAAGCGTGACCAAAGTTTTGAATATTACTGTAAAGACAAAACTGACTTTTCAGCATCATTACTCCAGTTTTCATCATCACGTTTCTTCAGAAATCATTTTTCTTATAATTAGTGTTGAAAACAAGTGATGCTTAATATTGTTTTTTGGAAACTGCTATACCTTTTTCCTGAATTTTGTTGAAATAAATTAAAAATTTGATTTAAAAAATTACATTAAGTATTATTAATGAATTTATCAACAGAAGAAAAGTGCTTTTCCAATTTTATTCAATGCCACTGGCTCCAAACTTTTGACTTTTCCTTCTTTATATTAACTTTGCTCCCTCTGTGCATTGTTGCTTGCGAGTCCCAATCAGCCAAGTCGTCTCATGTGTCTCAGTGTTTGTGGGTTTCATTATGTAACTCACAGTAATAGATACACCTGTTGACATGTTCGTCACCGTTTACTCCAACAAAAACTTGGCCTCTGTCACCCTCTCCCAGCCTTTGCAAGAAGACATCACTGTGAGCTTATAAACAGCCACTCACTCCATTTTTCATCTCCATAAGAAAGCATGTATTTGCACAAACCTGACAGACAGACTAAGGCACACTTCTCACACACTTCATTTATAGTCGAGGTAAGTGGGAATAACAAATCCCTTTTACACATTTTACTGAGTTACTGACTGTTTAATGATGCCAGTGGCCATAATGTTCTTGTGGTGAAGCACAGTAACACAGTGATAATAATGGATGAAATGGGAGTTAGAGCCTCAGAGTGAAAGTACAGGGATGAGGATAGTCTAAAAGAAGCTGCCAAGGTCATGAACAAGTTTTCTGACCTCAGTCTGGGTCATGATGGTTACACCCAGCTGTTCGACAAACACACACACACACCCATACTTCACTGCTGGGACACCCGATAACAGTATGGGGACATTTCCTGTTGTCATGGCAGCAGCCCATGACCTCTCGACCTCCATATCGCTTTGTTTGGTTCTAATAATACCACTGTAAATGGAATAATCTAGCTGGGGTGTCTATCAATGTGCTGTTTGCACAGCAGTATACTGAACTAACATCAGCATCAAAGAGCCATTTTTATGGTGGCCGAGAGAGCTTAACATGCCGCAATTTAAGAAAACGTGTGCAATTACAAAAAATTCCAGCAACCGGTCCATCATGTTTTATGGTTCCCTTAAAACATTTCTATTTTGTTCTGTGCTATTTGCATGTGTTGTGAGAAAATGGAAGCATTTTCTTAATTTGTTTTATTTTTAAGGGCACTTATTTAACCCCTTTTTCAAGTTTTTTTTTGTCTTCAGAGTGTGTCTGTAAAGTTTCAGCTCAAAACACCCGTCAGATTATTTATTATATCTTTTAGAATATTGCAATTTTCTGCTCTGAACACTGTTTTTGTAGCTGCTTTTGTTGCCTGTGCCTTTAATGCTAGTTGTCCCTGCCCACCGTTCCTTCGTGCCTGTCAAGAGTGTGTCTCAATCTCCTGCTGCGTCAGATAAACAGCACGGTGACAGACATGAAGGAAGCAGATCTCATGTAACATTTGTGAGAAATAATACAGTAAGAAACTTTTCAAAAAACAAAAAAAACTGTTCAAAACCGTACAAACCGTACAAAATAAACCTGATTTAATGTCCACATACCGGGATTGAAGAGTCTTCTTTTATAATTACACTGACATGCAGCTCTGGTCATGAAGTAAAAACGTTTTAATCTTGTAAAACTCATTCTTTATCACATTTGATGATGATTGATGATCACAGCGAGCTCACCAGATCTTTTAATCCCGGTTGCTTTGCGCACGTTCTATCTTGTTGATATGATTATACGTTATATTAATACGTGGCTGTCAATCAATTCAGTGGGCGGGGAAACCACACTCTTACATCACGTTGCGGTGGGCCTCAAAAGGGGAGGGATTTGGATTATATTTGTAACATCAGAAAATTTAAAATAAGTGGATGCCCTTCCAGCTGTAATTCAGTATTGGGAAACACCTGTACACACTCATTCTCACACACTCATACTTTACGGACAATTTAGTTTTATTCAATTCACCTATACCGCATGTCTTTGGACTGTGTGGGAAGCCAGAGCACACGGAGGAAACCCACTTGAACACGTGGAGAACATGCAAACTCCACACAGAAATGCCAACTGGTCCAGCCATGACTTAAAACAGCATCCTTCTTGCTGTGAGGCGACAGTGCTAACCACTGAGACACCGTGCCGCCCTATTTTTAAATGAGCTAAATTATTTTTATAACCTTTACTGTACGTGACTTTAGTTTTAGAAGATTAAAGAAGGTTTTTAGCTGAAACTTTGGTTCTGGTAATTCATAAAATGTAAGTCAAGGGATTATGACACCTTGAATGTCAAAAAATATATATGCAGGCAAACTTAAATTATATTCTGTGGCTCCTGATGATACAACAGCTGTGTTTCCATTCAAAGATGCGAATTAGATTTATGTGGGAACCTGGAATATCGCATAAAACCTTTTGCGAATAAAGCAACATTTTCATCCAATGAGTACATAATCGTCACTTCACAAGTGATAGATGGATTTGCTGAAGTAGGAGAAACCACTGTGGCCTTTTTATTGTTTAATTACTACCTTGTATTTGTACAAAATGGAATCGGCGTACGGTGGCTTTTGGGGGTGCAAGACACTCTTTGGGAGCGCAGACACTCAAGACAGTTGCAAAAGGTTATAATATTGAAACACTTTTAGGACGGACTATGGCTAAGAGATTTCATTTCAGAGACATTTCAGATGTTTTAAAATGTGGTCGATCCTTTAGTTTGTCTATTAATGCCATCCCATCTGACCCATTTTTGTTATCACATGATGTGTTAAAACAAAATCACATGACGTGCATGCTGGAATGTATTTGGGAAATGTGTTGTCGTCTTAGTTTATCCAGATTTTTCTTATCAGATAAGTTTATCCTACTCAGTTGTGCATTTGCATTTTCAAAATTTATGTGCATCTTAGCGTTTACATTTTGTTATGCAATATTCATAAAAGTGCATAAAAGTAGGTGAATGGTAACATAGCAATTAAGGACTTATGAAACAACCAGTCTGTCCAAAAAACACAATTAATAGCAGGCTCTCTTGATTCTCTGTTCTGTTGTTCTTTTCCAAGCAGTATAAAAATAGAACTGAGATAACAACTATTTACTAGTAACAACAACAAATCATTCTGTAGGTTTTTTTTCCCCGTTGGTCTAAGCTACATTTAAAAAATTGGATACAATCTGTGTTGATGTGATCAGGCCTTGAACTTGAATGAATTTGAATGTTATGAAATATTATCAAGACCGTTTTTCAAATCAACGCACACTGAAAATCTGCCCAAGCTAAAACAAACACAATGTTTCAATAATGTAAATTGGAGCAATTTTGAAATCATGTTATCTGAAACTCTCAAATGCTAAACGCTAATGGCATTTGTTCAAACCTTACCCAAAGTGGCAGTTAATGGATTTTAGAAGCATTCAGGAAATACAGACTATTTTTCGACATGTCAGAAAGCTATGCGCCGTCACTCAAAGACAAACATCTCACTAGGACATGAATGAGGAAAGAAATCTGTCCGCTTTTGATGTCAAGCACAACACTTTCTGTACCACGATTAGTTCTTCATTGACACTCGCACATCGCGTGTTTTGCTATGTCTCCTTCCTCCTGGTTGAAACGAAGATACAGTTTTGCTGAATATCTTTTCAGCTCTTATAATGGCTCTTGACTCATCATCTTGTCTTGACCTTGAGTCTCTTGTACCTCATTTAGCCTCTTCATAACTCTAACACTGTCAGCAGGCATGCTAGGAATGAAGGCAGGGAACAATGAACACACAGATATGCTTTAAAGATTGAAGCAGTGCAGCTTTAGGTCTGCTTTTCCTCTTTTAACTTGTGAACTTGTAAACACCAGTAGTCTCAGATGATTAAAAATGGAGAGACGGTGCTAAAACGATCACCTGAAAAGGACAAGCAGTTCCTCCTGAGAGCAGGTGAATTGCATTTGCAGGTTGGCACTAAATAAGCTGCCCGTGTGCCTGCCAAGTGTTGGATCTGGTTGGAATGCAGGTGGATGGAATTTGACTTGGTGCCGTTTGGATTACACTCATTCCAGGATGGCAAAATCCCAGCAAACCCAGAACAATCACAGATTTGTGCTATAGAAACTTTAGCTAACTCCTCTCACTATGGATTTGTTTTTGTTTGGCTGTTTTGTGCTCTTGAGAACAGTGAGGACATCATGTTTGAGTTACTGGTCAGTGGTGTAATAATGTATTATGAAGAGACAGTGTTTGCCAACCATGCACGCATTCAGCCACTAGAGGGCAGTGTGGAACACAACGCTCAATTCTCTGCTCAAGATTCATGTGCTATGAAGATTATTTGAGTACACAGGAGACATACATTATCTAAACTCCAAGAAATAGATCTGTAAATTCATCTGAATTAATCTATAAATTAAAAGAAAAGTTTTTGTACCACAAATTAGGTTAACATAATGTATATCTGCAATAATGATGAGGAATTTTATTTGAATATCAACCTATGATGATAATATAACTTCATAAAACGAAAACTTCTCCATATCCAATATCAGGCCCAAAATGGCTTGAATGAAATTTATAAATATGAAATATAATTTATTATATATTTACAATATATAGTTATATGTTTGACAGAAACTTCATTTTTGCTTTATTTTGTAAACTATGAAATTTCTTCCAAATAAAATAGGAATCCTGCATTGTAGCTTTTTTTTGTTGTTGGATCAAATAAACTTTGCTAGTCATCACAACCTACTTCTGTCAAACTGACTAAAATATGTATACAAAAATAGCTAAAACCTGATTAACATAAAATAAGCTGAAGTAACAAAAACATTTGTCATGACTTCTTGTCATATGATTTACTGTGTGCTTACATATATTTTTACCATAAAATATTTGCCATGTTTGCAGACATTTATGGTAATTTTTAAAGTCCCTGTATTAACTTCAGAGTTGTTTAGGGATTATTATTTAGAAGACTAACCCTGATGTGGAATCTTAAAAAGTAAAAAATATATATATTCAGGTTTTACTTAAAAAAACAAACAAACAAAAATTAATTAATTCATTTTCCTTCAGCTTAGTCCTTTATCTATCAGGGGTCGCTACAGCGTAATGATGGGAAACACTCATACACTTTCATTCACACATACTTATACACTATGGCCAATTCAGTTCATCCAATTCTCCTATACCTCATGTCTTTGGGCTGTGGGGAAAATGTAGCACCCGGAGGAAACCCACGCAAACACAGCGAGAACAAACAAGCGCCACACAGAAACGCCTCCTGGTCCAGCCGGGAATCTAACCAGTGACCTTCTTGCTGTGAGGCAAGAGTGCTAACCACTGAGCCACCGTGCCACCCCAACAAGCAAACTCTATTTTTTATTTTCTTTGAAATTTGGAAGTAGTAAATCAGGTTAATTAAATCAGGCAAGGCAATATTTGATATAAAGTATATAAAAAACACACTTTGTGGAGTCATGAGATGAAATTCTGTCTAATATGAAATATGAGCTCTCTCACATATACACATATGCTTACTCATGCACAGAATGGGGTCTGTTACATTTTTAGAGGTGCAAGAAAAATGAAGTTCACCTTGACAACAGGAGTCAGGAGTCACACTGCTAAGTGTTTTGAGTAGTCTGAGCTGTATGACTAACACTAAATAGCAGTGACCAGCAGGCTGTTATTTTGCCATGTTCACTATTAGTAAATTCACAAGATATTTGTAGCCATATGAGATTGGGAAAAACCTGATTTGAGAATGTTGTGGAATTTGAGAATAATTCTTGTCCAGAATCTGAATGTATGGATAAATATAGAAGATATAATTTATAACTTAACAGTAACAAATTGCACAAAGTTGTGGACCAGTATTTCATTGAATTATTAAGTTGCAAAGGTTCAAACTGCATTTACAGAAGATAAAACGTCAGGTTTATATTAAACATTAAGGTATTAATTAAGCTTAAAAACTGCAGATTGTCTTATTTTTATTAATATAAATTAAAAATAATCTACATTCATTTGTATCTATTAATATGGACATGGACTAACATGGACTAACAAAGAACAGCTGTAATTTAATAATAGCTGTAATATTTTAGCAAATAATGTTAACCAAAGACCAAAGACAAATGTAGTCCAAAGACATGCGCTATAGGTGAATTGAGTAAACTAAATTGGCCATAGTGTATGAGAGCGTGTGTGAATAAGTGTGTATGGGTGTTTCCCAGTATTGGGTTGCAGCTGAAAGGGCATCTGCTGCGTAAAACATACAGAGGAATAGTTGGTGGTTCATTCTACTGCGGCGATCTCTGAAATGCAAACTAAGCCAAAGGAAAACGAATGAATGAATATTAATAATTAATGAATAATTTAGCAAATTAATTTCAAATTTTTCATAATAATAATAATAACAATAATAATAATTATTAGTTTGTATAAGCGCATCAATGTTAACTAATCTCAAAAATTAAATGTAAATTTACAAAACTACTGTGCTAAAAAACTAAAACTGGATAAAATAAATATATAAACAATAGCACTATCAAAAACACAACTGTGAGGATGCTGGACAGGCGGTTCATTCCGCTGTGACGACCCCTGATTAATAAAGGGACTACTGAGCCGAAAAGAAAAAGAATGAATGAATGAGGATGCAGGGAAACGGAGTTGAGGATCCACGTGCAGTTTTATTATGAAGTAGTCAGGCAGGCAACGGTCAAATACAGGAGCAAACGGGAACATACAGGTAATTAAAAAGGTGAAGTCAGGTTGCAAGCAAATGATCAGTACAGGCAGCAAAGAATCAATAATGAGAAAACAAGGCAAGATCAAACACAGAAAGACCAGGAAGGATAATAATTCATGATGTTACAGGGTATAAACCATCAAGACGCAAATGTGTGACAAAGTGAGCAGCCTATATACTCTGAGTAATCAGTCCTTGAGCAGCTCCAAGCTGTGTGTGAATCGGAACAGGTGTGAGTGAGGTGCATGACAGGATTTGTAGTTCATATGGTGACAGGACTGTAGTTCAAGTGATAGTGAATGTTTACCAGCCATCTACAAGCCTGTATTACTGGGAATTGACCACAATACAACAACAAACTATCCTAAATTAAAATAAGAAAATAAAATAAAAATTACAGATAATAATAAATAATAGTATCTCTGTTATAATGAAAATAACACTACTAGTATGCCAATAGACCCGCATGTCTTAATAAATATGTCACGTGCGATTTTGACAAATGTCTATAAATAAAGCAGATATTTCAGTATTTTTGTATATTCCCAGTGCAAAGAAACAGAAAAACAAGTTTCTAGCTGAGAGAAAGTTTTTTTCTGGAGTAGCTGATGTTTGAGATGAAAACAACTGACAGACTTTAGGGCCGACGAATGAAGCAACAGCAGGTAGGAAAGCAGTAATATCACTACACCTTCAGGGCATTATATTTCTGTCAGCTGAAATTCCTCTCTTCAGATCACAAGCCTCTAAAATAGCAGAGCAGAGCGCTGTCCTCGAGCGCATTCACAGAGTAGGAGAAATCTACAGAATTCAGATGAGCTGGAGTGAGTTTCCACATCGATTTATAAGGCATTATTAGCCATTAGTCTATTGATGTCCTCTGAAAGCTTCTTGTGGTGTTCAGACCACTGCTACTGAGTGTCTGTATACGGATGATGCGCTTGTCTCAGTCAAACCTGGCATTTCATGTGTATTTAAAGAGATAGTTCAGAAAAAAATTAAGAAAAAAACCCCAATCCACATTAGGTTTGGGTTGATAGACGATGCCATCTTCCATCGCCAATCGCCGATAAACATCACGATGCTAAGCCAGCATTATGATCCTCCGCTCCGTTTTAAAATGGCATTTTAGAACGAAAATTATCCACATCCACACTATCCACATCCACATCCACATCTAACATTTCTGAACAGCCCTCTGTCCACACTGCTGAAAACGCACATCACGTGACCACACACACACTATGTCATGCGCTCTAGCATACGCACACATCTCAGCTTCAGGGAGCCCCATAGAGCAGTACACATCGGACAGTTTATCAAGGGTGTATCGCTGGATTGCTTCTCACTATGGTTGTTAAACGTGATATTTAATTATTCTTGTCTCTATCTAACGACGCTTTGTTTTTGTTTTTTATCAGGTTTACTGTCATAGCGTCAGTACACTGCTTCAATCTTTCACTTTCACTCTTGTACTCTTGAAAACCTCAGATACTGTTCGTTGCACACCATTTTTTTATCAACCAAGTTTGTCGAAGCTATTATAACCTGGGGCGTATCGGATGGGTCTGCAGGGCACGCACCGCCCCCCCGGTCTTTACTACGCCACTTCGTATCATAAGCGAGCACTACCAAACCCTTCAAATTTTACCCCTAAGAAATGGGACACGATGGCGACTACTGTAGATATTCCAGTTATTTTATTTTATTTTATTTTTTTTATTTTTATTTTTTTATTTTATTTTATTTATTTTATTTTAAACTCCACACAGAAATGCCAACTGACCCAGCCGGGGCTCGAACCAGCGACCTTCTTGCTGTGAGGCGAACGTGCTACTCACTACGTCACTGTGGCGCCCTTTATTTTATTTTATTTTATTTTAATAAGCAATGTTGCTTGAAGGTGATGAACATCCAGTATGAAATAAAGTGTGAAAATATAGTTAATGTTTTGGGAAGGTTTTGCATGTTAATTCCCTGTTGTTTATTTACACTTAAGTCTTAAATCATCGTTTAGTCTTTTAGCATATGATGCAGCCTTTTATGTTTCTGAATATTTCACGTTTGTGCGTAACATAGCTGTAACTGAAGCTTAACTCACAAGGCCTTTGAGATGTTAATTTCTTCATTGTGTAATGATCTAGAAGAAAAGCACTGCCCACTGGAGATTTTAGGAGGGAAACTCAGTGCCTCAGGAATGTTGTTGACCTTTTCCAGGTACCAGTCGGGCCTCCTGTTCTCTTGATTCTCCTCCTTCATCCTCCTCTCACTGTAATCAACTGCCCGGCCTTTATAAATACTGAAAGCTTTGCGAATCATTGTTAATCTAAAACAGACAGAAAGCGCAGGAGGCCTCAGCCAAAGCACATGCAAACAAAAAGGAATCCTGGGAATTACGTTATCCTCTTGTAACTTGGCCGGGGAAACACTTTTAGTTGAATTGTGATACAGAAAATGAGGAATGGAACAAAATCTATGACGACCATTTCAATACTTCGAAACAGATCCATGGCTTATGCTCTGGATTCTATACAGGTCTTTACATACAGTAGATTTCTCTCCTCAACAGACCTTTTTGAAATATAATCCATATTATATTGTCTGTTATTCACAAATGCAATTAAGCAAGGCTGATTCTCTTGCGTCTGTCAAACCATGCAAATAACAATACAAACCATTAAACTTCATGTTAGGCTCTATTTTAATGATCTAAATACTTTAGCTATTTTAAAGTTGCCTTTAAACTGAGGTTAAGATTATCTCTTTTTTCCCTCTATCATGACATACATCTGTGTCCTGAAATGAGAAAAAAATTGTTAGGCGATGCATGATTTTGTTCTTTGGAAACCGATTGGATTGTCCATTCCAAATGGATGAATTCAGAGAAGAATTGAGACACTGATAGCCCTGCCCCAAAGGAATTCTACGTAGCCATAACAAGAACTGTTGTAGATATAAAAATAAAAAGTTATTTTTTTGATTTCATGGCAACTTTAAGGACAGGAAAAATGGTCGGTGAGCCAGGCGCATGGTGTAAAACGGTTGTCCTTATTCTCTTAATCAGTCATGGGTGGGTTTTAGGCGTAAACCAATAAGAATCTCATCTCCCATTCCCTTTAAGAGAGAGTTGTTGTTGCACCATGTCACATTTGCCATTTACATGGTGAATTTTATCAGTGGAAAAGCTGGAAATGCATTTGCTATACAATGTGGCGCAGGATAGTGTGCCAGGTGTATTATAGGCCCCTATAGCTCCCGATTTAAAGGGATACACAACAAAAATGAAAATCTGTTGGTAATTTATTCACCCTCAGACCGTTAAAGCTGTGGTTGATTTTAGTCTTCAGAAAAACAATTAGGTAAAAAGCCTTGGTACTTGGTGATTCAATAGTTGCTGCACAGAAAAAAAAGTGGGATTATTATCATTTTTAAGTTGAATCAAATTAACTTGAAAAGTAATTTCAATTTACATCAATTAAACTTACTTCAAAACATTAAGTTGAATGTTGTATGTTAAAGTGACAAAAACATGTTGTCATGACTTATCATATCATATAAATGTTGACAGTGTGGATTGGTAAGATAGGTGGTATTGATATAAATAAACCTCACATTTAAAGTATTCTCACTTAAAAACCTTTAACACTCAATTAAGTTGATGCATGAAGAGTAGCAATTGTTTATTATTGCTTTACTTATTTGTTTATTTGTACTATTTCTTCAGGAAAAAAAGTTTATAAAAACATAATTTACATAGATTTGCATGTTTATCATCTTCAAGCACTGTTACTTTCAGTATAATTTGCATAGTATTATGGTTTACATTGTTCTTTACTTTTAAGAATTTATATTGATTCATAGTTATTTTAAATTGTTTAATTGTTAAAATAAAGTAGGTTCTTTCTATTTCTAGTTATGTTTTTCTTTTCTTTTTCTCTTTTTGGCCATGTATTAAATACATTAACTGAATATGTGATTATTTAAATGTAGGAACCAGAGTATACACATAATATCTTAATTGCGCATCAATTTTACAATAGTTGTGTTAAATATACAGTGTGTGTTTCCTGTACACCATTAATGCACTGCTATAGATGAGAATCGTGAAATATTAGGTTTCCTGATAGAGAGAAAGAGTGAAAGCCAGTAAGCTGGAGGGAGAGAAAGTGGGAAACATAAGAAGACAACTGCACCAGAAATAGGACATAGAAAGAAATGCTGGTGGAAAAAAAAAACAATGGATCAAATATGCAGGTTTTTGGCATATTCGAGTTTGAGATGGGATGGGGTTTGAGATGTGCCCTGTGAAGCAGTTGAATAATAAGTTGTTTTTGTATAGCGCCGACTTGAATTCCATGCCTACAGCAGTAATGTATCAAGAAGTGTCAGTCCGAAATATTATGCAGCATGTAGTGATTTTATCACTAATTTTTAAAATTCTGAATCAGTTCAGTTTAGGGAAATGTGTGCAGGGATATACAGGTTTTACATTAAGTTTTCCACAAATTACCATTATGCAATTAAACAGCCATTCAGTAAAGCAAACAACCACAGTGATGTAATGAAATTGAATAAACTAAATTAAGAAGTAAATTAAACAATATGCAGATATTAAATTAATTAAATTCAGTGCATTTTATACATTAATTACATATATTTATGATTAATTTAGAATTTATTTACAAATTTAACAACTGAATAAACTAAAAATGTACAGTAAAATTACAGTTAAATAATTGTCATTCTATAATCAATCAATAAATTAATCACAGTAAATGAATGAAATTGAATAAAATAAATTAAGAAATAAATGAAACCAATGCAGATATTAAATTAAATTTAGTACGTTTAATTTCATACATTACATTTATTTATGATTAAATTATTACAATAAAAATATAATTTAGAATTTATTTACAAATTTGACAACTAAATTATTGTCATTACAAATTTTTTAAAAAATGTATTTACAGTAAAAGTACATTATACAACTAACCAATAAGTCAACCACTGATTGAATGAAATTTAATAAACTAAATTAAAAAGTAAATTTAAAAATGCAGATATTAATGCAATAAAATTTAGTGCATTTATTTTCATACATTAATTTCATTTATTTATGATTCAATTATTACAATAAAAATATTATATTTTCAATTTATTCTCTATCAACAACTAAATTATTGTAATAAAAGTACAGGTAAATAATTGTAATTATGCAATCAGTGAACAAGTCAATCATATTTATTGAAAAAATGTAAATTAAAGTCATATAAAAAATTACCTTTCGTTTAATTACATTTAATACCTTAAAGTAAAAATTTTATGAAATTATGATAAAATTACTACATTTATTATTAAATAGAATTAAATTAAGTAAATATAACATAAAAAGTGTATTAATTTTGTTCATAGTTAAAAATAAAATAAAACCTCACTAAAAGCAAAAGAATAATTATGATCAGTGTGAATAACAACTAAAAACATAAATAATACAGAAAACAGAAAAACACCTAAATACAAAAAAGTGTCCCATTTATACATTTTCCTTAAGCTGCTTGCATAAATGTTCATTAAAAAAAAGCAATCTTAGAACAGGTCCTAAAAATAAACCTAGTTTTCTTTTCTGCAGAAAAATTTCACCCTTCCTGACAATTCTTAACAGTTTTCATAAGACTCACCCACCCAAGGCTTAAGAAAACATTTCTTGGATGGAGTCATTGGGATTTGGTGGATGAGGGCAGAGGAAATAAAAGCAAGCAACCATGCAAACAGAGGTATGAACTGCCTAAGGCCAGATCTAGAAAAGACAAAGCAAGAGACAATATCTAACATACTCATACATGTGCATCCTGAGAGTTAAACTGCATCACTTACATGTCTATGAACACTTTAATGTGTGTTTGTGCATGTATGCAAGCACGAGTGGCTGAGGCGAGCACATATTATGGATTTAACTTTTTGTTGTTGTTTTTTTTATACAAATATTACATTTGAATATTTAAGCTCATTAAAATTTATATTCAAATACTGATTTCTTTAAATTAATTTTTAAAGAATGACACTGTTTTTAATCAAAAGTGACTTTTGACAAATATGAACATGTTTATTAAGCTGTATTCACAGCATACGCATAAAGAATTTACACAGTGCAGTTATGAAAATGTTTTTTCAGCAACGAATGTGACGTATAGAGAAATTCAAGCAGTGTTTTTCAAAAAATGTTTTACGATCAAATACTCAACTCTTCATGCGTACCCCTAGTTTATACACAACATCATTTATCATTTTTATCAATGTAATTCCGAAATTCAAACTTAAAGCTGCTTGCATGCTCTTAAATATTCATAATAATGAAAGAATCCAAGCAATCTTAAAGGCCCTAAAAATAAGTGAAGTTTATTTATAAACTAATTTCGAGAGGATCACATGCTTATGATTGCTTGCAGCTGGTCCCGCATTATTCAATTCATAATTCACCAATTAGACAATTCCTAAGCCATTATAAATACCCTAAGTTTCATATCACAGCCATCTTCGTCTTGAAGAATCCCTCCTTCCATCCCTACTCCTCCTCTTTTCCTAGATGGGTGGCACAGTGGCCCAGTGGTTAGCACTGTTGCCTCACAGCAAGAACGTCACTGGTTCTACTCCTTACCAAGCCAGCTGATGTTTCTGTGTGGAGTTTACACATTCTGCCCGTGCTCACGTGGGTTTCCCCCGGGTTCCCCGGTTTCCTCCCACCGTCCAAAAACATGCAACTTAAGTTAATCAACTAATCCAAATCAGCACCATAGACATGCTCCTAGTAAGTAGTCTTCTATTAAGAGCTATCACTATCTGTTCATTAGCTACTACAGTTCTCGAGATCTACCTGAGCTCAAACTCCCCTCTCGGGACGGAGGGAGCCCCGGGCTCAAGGATCTTATGAGCTCAGGGCTCTCTCCCAGGTTAGCATGCCAAACAAGCTTTATAATCAATCATCGGCTAAGTGTGAACTCTTGAAACAGTTTTCTTTTCTGGAAATGCAAGTTCGTGCAACAAATTTTGCATATCACTACAATTCCTAAGTTCAAACTTTAATTTGGCGAACTCTGACCTCAAAATGTGACCGCTGTACATAAATTGAAAATATAGAACAGTTGCTGGCTTTATCTGTCTAATCATCATCTTTTTTTTCCGACCCTTAAGACAGAATTTCGCATATTTAAACTCTAGTTTTACAACGCCTTTGCTGCATGCTCCACAGCGCCACCTAATGCGCATTTATAAGGGATTGACTCCATTTATTCCCAACAAAGCTACATTTACCAAAATTTAAATAATAGTTTTAATTTTTAATAAATTTAGATCAAATACTCAACCATTTGACTATCCATTATGGATTCATTCCATTTACAGCCACCAAAGTGACATTTTGCAAAATTCAAATAGTATTTTTATTCTTCGTATAATTGTTGCTGATTGATTATTCAACTAACCACTCACACCCGTTGTTTTGGCGCTACGATTATAATTCTCATTAAAGAAATTCCAGATTTGCACTTCAAATACAGTAAACTTGTTTCCACCGCGTGCTCCACAGTGCCACCTAATGTATATAGTTATAATCACAAGCTTTAGTTTGCTTATTAAGTATTCATCATGGATTACATTTACAGACAGAAAATGCCAATTAGTGACATTTGAATAGTATTTTAATAAACGTTGGAAATCAAATTGCGCATTTACAATGGCTGGAGTGAGCAGAGACTGATCATTGCTGAGAGCTATACTGTGGTCTGAATAACAGAGGCGAGGAGGGAGGATCCCATACACACACACACATATGCACGCACACACACATACAGCAGAGAGCGGGACATCTCTGTCCCTGCTGCGGCAGCTGGAGCACTGAACGGGAATATACAGGCTTCTGGAGCAGAGATTGAAGAAACAAGGGTCCATATGTGGCTCTCCGGTGGCTTTGTGGAGTCTGTAGCGGGTGGCACTTGAGATCCTAAGCATGGGGAACTCGAACAGCAAGAAGAAAAGCCAGGCCAACCTGAGCAGCAGTCTCCGCACAGGCAGAGTAAAGTCCATCTGGCACTTTAGACATGTGGAGAAATTCAAAACAGGTAGGAAGAGATGGCAAATGCTGCATTTTGTGCTTGTTTAGTGTTGGCCAGTTTAGATAGTTGAAAGTTAAGTGGACCAGTTGTCCGGGTGGTGCTTTGCTGTTTTGATTTTGTTTGAAAAGTGTGCTTATTTCAGTGTTTGTGTGTACATTTGTGAAAGACAAAGAATGTTTTTTGTGTTTTTTATACATTCTTTATAATTATTTTTGATGCAGTGTTAAAATATTTTATATACCAAAACATGTTGACAGGCATGACTAATAAATACTCGTGCAATTACCAAATAATAAACACTATCATTTAAACTACTAATAAACAATAAAATTCTGAATTATTTATTTAAAGTAAAATCATTAAATAAAAGACAATATTTAAATTCAAGTTAATTATTTAACTAATTAATTAAATGAAAGGTAAATGAATGAAATAAAATGTAATAAATCTTTTCATTTAAAAACAATCATAAAATATAAAAAAATAAAATAAATTAATTTAACAATTATGTTACAATTAAAATAAAATATATATAATATAACAACAATTAAATACTAATAAAAACAAATATAAATAACAATTATAAAATATGAAAATGTAAAATAAATGTATATAACAATTAAAATGTTTTAATAATTAAAAAATAAATAAATAAATAAATAAAAAAACGATTGTAATATATACAAATTAAAAATAAATTTATACATGTAATTAAATGCATTATTAAAGGCAATGCAACAAATTCTATTGTGAATATAAGTAAAGTGTATTATTACGCAAACAAATAAAAGACTAAAAGTTTTACTATATCCAAATTCCTTCAAAGATTTATTTATTCTATACTATTTTATCACTAATGTTTTTTTTATATTGGTTCAAGGGTTATTGTTTTCAATTAAATATAAAACCATTAAAATAATTACTTAAAATATACTTACTGAAATAAATCTTTTTTCCTAATTTATATTGTCTAATAATAATTAAAAAATTATACCTGCATCACATTTAAAAAAAAAAATCCAACCATTTCATGTCAAACTGCAGCACAGTGTGGCAAAACCTATAAAAGGTCATGAGAAATAAACAATGTTAATTCCTAACCTGTCCATCAATGGTTGCATCATCAGACTTTTTTAGGAGCTTTGTTGGTGTGGGAATCCTGGGCGATGTGCTTTTATCAGTCTGGGAGGGAAAGAGATCCAGGTGTCTCTTCCTGTGCTCCAGTGTGTCGTTTCAATGGCTGGGAGGTTTGGGAGTTTTACTGAAATGGAAAATGCTGTAAACCTGTCAGAAGTCCATCATTTATAGCTTGTTTTCCTCAGATTCCCTGCAATCACTGCTCTATTATTAAGACTTTCAGTAGTGTGCAACCTTTCATTTTCAGTCTTTGACCAAAGGTTTCGTAGTAAAGTGCATCAGCATCAGCACGGGTCTGTGACTTTGAGTGTTTGTGGGCAGACAGTCAGTTCTCTGTCACTGAAAATCACAGGGGAATGACATGGAAATGAGACACCGGACAGAAAATGAAATTAAAGTGCACATCAAGAAGGGTTGTCGTTTACAGAGATGAGCAAATCTATGATCAGAAGCGCCCTTTTCATCTTTGTCTCAGTTCTATCTTTTTTAGAAAACAAGATACATGTCTTTAAGTAGAATGTTTTACTTGCTTTGTAGGACTCCTCACATTTGCAATGCAAGGACTGCTACATCAAAATATCTCTGTAGAGAAAATGGAATGAGGAAATTAGCCTATTAGCACTAATGTCATTTGTGGTTGCAGGAAGCATTATGTTCAAATGCTAAGATGACGCTTTCTCAGCATGCTTTGAAAAAGGGACTTCAGAATGCTTCTTAATCAGTGTATTTGTTGTAAATAAAAAATATCTGATGGCAAATGCTTTACTTTTTGTTTTTGTTTAATAACTGGTAGACAATAACAAAGACACACTGATAATGCAGATCCTGACAATAAAGGAAATAAATGATGAACAAATTTAAAACTACTCTTAATCTAAAAATATAAAATGATTCAATTTCTTCAGTTCTAAATAACCTTAAAATTCTGCTTGAGTTTAAACTTAAAAGTTAGCAAACAAATGCTTTGTTTTTTAATGGTTTAATTAAAGTTGTATTTAATTTATGAGCTCCTAATTTGCTGATTATTAATAATTATTAAGGTAAAAATGAGGAATTGAGTAGGATTAGGGATGTAGAATAAGATCATGCAGAATATATACATTTTAAGTACTAGAAAGCAGCCAATATCTTAATAATAGGCAGGTAATTAGCCTCTATATAATAGTAAGAATTTGTACTAAAAAGAAATCTGTCATTATTTACTCATCAAATGGCCACAGGCAACACCTTGAGTTTAAGGGGCTTGATGAAAAACAAACCTATTTTTTATTTATTTATTTTATCATTAAACAGAAATCCTGACCTCTCATTGTGTGTTCATTAAACTGAAATCATGCCACTGTTCACTCAAAATCATCCAGAAAAATAAAACATGAACACACATGCATCTTTTTGGCACAATGGCTAAAAACCCTTTTAAAAAGTATGTTTTTTTTCCCTTCACTAAGTTGGAAATCTCACTTAGAAGATGAATGCAATAACTTGCTGTTGAAACAAGAAAAACTGTAACAATAACCAAGAACCAATTGAATTTGTGATGAATTTCAATTTATCTTTACTACCCAGTTTATGTATGTTAGCTGTGTGCTAGTTGGCATGCATTAACTACTGCAATGATGTCTCATTTGCACTGAGTGGTACAGTACAGTATGGGTCGGTACAGGTCAGCTTGTTCGGTATCCTTACTTTGTTGGCATGGTGTATGCCAGAAAGTAGCAATTGACGTCATTTTTGCTAGAATAGTTTTGTTCTTTTAGTACTTTTTTTCATTGGTAACCTAAATAAATGCAAACCATACAGTACCGAACCATACCATACCATACCATACCACTCAGTGGAAATGAGCCATAGTGAAGTTTCTGTTATGGTTAAAGTATATTGAATTGCATAGCATATACTCCATGTCTATAATCTATAAAATACTTTTGTGACTTTTTAAAGGCCACTGCTGATCTCTTGAACAAGCGCAATCAGGACTGTTTTTTTTTTTCTATTCTGGGATGATAAACAAAGTGAAACCATAATTATTCTTAATAATAAAGTTTACCAGGGCATGTTTTTGCAATGATATCAAAGGAGAGAGATTTTTGATTTCCCCCAAGACCCTTCAAGTAAACAGTTCTTTAAGGAACCATTTTTGCTGATCTTTAACTAACCATTGATGCTAATAAAGAACAAATAAAGATCAAAAGTTTGAATGCTCTGCCATATTAAATTACTATGGAATATATTTAGATTTTACATATATACTCCACTTTGAAGTATCCTCATGCATACATGCTTGTGTATAAATATATAATTTTTGCTGTGATGCCATAGAAGATCTATTTAAAAAAAAAAAAGCATTAACAAGATAATTAGCAAACCTAACGATCCAAAAAAGTTTTTATGGAATGAAAAGGTTCCATAGATGATAAAGGTTGTTCGTGGAATGATCAATGCCAGTACAAGTCTTTATTTTCAAGAGTGTCGCTTTACTCACTGATCGAGCTGTACGTTCAGAAGTGTTGAATCTGAATGCATTCCAGCATACCAGTCTCTCTCCTCACGCGTGACTGAGCGGAATGACAACAGAGGGGTCGGCGGTGCTGTGTCCATGTGTCCACCGCTTTAAATATTTAGAGGAAAATAAGTGTGCTTGTAGCTGACCTCGTGTGCAGCAAACTGTTCAACCGATGAGTACAAGAAGATGCTCAAGGCCCTCGAGCCATTAGTGATAGTTGAGATTGATAGATGGACATTGGATTATGGGTTTTCATCCCGTCAGTGCAGGAATCACTGTGGAAGCAGGTCTCACGGTGAGAAATCCAATCTGTTAGATCTCTCTCTCCATGGTCACGTGTGTGATGATTAACACTGGACATTACTCTGACAGATCGCTCATCCCGCCGGTGAACCAGGCTACAGTTCAAGTGGGAATGGGGGAGGGTCAGCAGGAATCCAATATAGACTATAGACCTTTCTTGTGAAATACACCTGTCAGTGCTGCTGTACAGAATGAGATGTGCTTTTCAGATAGATCTGCAAAAGTAGGATTAATATGCTGAACAAAAATTGGGTATCTATTCTGTTTGTTCCACTGATAGTGGATTTGTGAATGCATCATTAGCTATGTTTCCATCCAAAGATGCTAATAAGATTTATGAAACTGAAATATCGGTAAAAATGACTGAACGAGTAAAGCTTCTTTCAATTCAATAAGTTAAAGAGAACAAAATTGTTAATTCCTGAAAATCTAATGGAAAATATCAGAAAGTAAAATGTAAATTGTTGCAAAACTGTGGAACTTTTTCTTATATAGTAAATTATTTATATCTCAGAAGCTTTTTTGGGAGATTTGGGAGCTCAAGTGCTCAAGACAGTTGTGGAGGTATTAATAATGAACCAATGTGATGACTGCCAGGACAGACCAAGCCAACGGTCAGCCATTGGGCTTCGTCAGCCCAGCTAGTTGGTTTGGAGTGTTCCACACCTCGGGTCTTGTTGGGTTAATATTGCAGCTTGTTGGCCCGATTGATCGTGTAGAATCGGTGTCGGCCATTGACCGAAGAGAGCACTCTGACTGGTTATTCAGAAACGAATCAGAGTGTGACATAAGCTATGTTTCCATCCAAAAATGTGAATGAACTTTATGTGCAAAACTGGATCATCGCATAAAAGACGTGCGAATAAAGCAGCGTTTCCATCCAGCCAGTCAAAGCGGACAAAATCGTCACTTCCTAATTAACTGGCGCCAAATATCAACAGTTAAAATTTAATTTGCTGCAGTAGGAGTAGCTGTGTTGATTTTTTTCTTCATTTAATAAATGACTTGTGCCTCAGAAGGCAATCCTGACACGCAGTGAACGCACGGTGGTGTTTGAAGGTGTCAGATGCGGAGCACAGACCCTCTTGATTCTGGAGGTCATTAATAACATAATAACACAACTACTTAAACGGCAAGGCGTTTTAGAATGACCAAAACAACATTTCAGATGTTTTACGATGTGCTCAGCCTGCTGGTTTGTCCATTTACACACATTTTTATCATCACATGATCTCTTACAACAAAATCACATGACCTTTATTTAATGCGCATACTGGAATTTATGCGGTAAAAGGGTTTCCATCGCAGTTTATGCGCATCTTTTCTTATCGAATAAAAAGTTTATCCTACTCTGTTATGCGCATACATTTTTTATGCGCATTTTCAAAATTGATGCGCATCATGTCGTTTCCATCAACTGTTTTTTATGCGCATATCCAAAATGCAAATAAAAGTTGCTGGATGGAAATGTAGCTACTGAGAAGTGACGTAGCGAGTAAACAATTCAAGCCCAGGAGGATCACAAAGTGGCCGGCTGTAATTTCACAAACTATATGACTTTTTAAGCATATTTGGATACTGTGATAATAGTACTAAATGCTGCCTTGTTTACATTTTGTCTGTGTGCATCGGAAGTTTAAAGAAAAGCCACTGCTGCCCTCTGTGGAGTGGAAAGACACCAAAAACGTCTTTCGTCCATTTGGTGTGTTCATTTTGTTTATGCACATATCCAACATGCGCATAAAAATAGGTGGATTCTGCTGGTGGATTCTCTATTAGTTCATTTGAATAAGTGTGAATGCTGCCTGTGGCGCAGTGGGTGGCATGATCGTCTCACAGCAAGGAGGTCACTGGTTTGAGCCTCTGCTGGGTCAGTTGGCATTTCTGTGTGGAGTTTGCATGTTCCCCGTTTGGCGTGGGTTTCCTCTGGGTGCTCCGGTTCCCCCTACAAGACCAAAGACTTGTGGTATAGGTGAGTTGGGTAAGCTAAATTGTCCGTTGTGAATGAGTGTGTATGGATGTTTCCCAGTGATGGTTTGCAGCCGGAAGGGCATCCGCTGCATTAAACATATGCTGGATAAGTTGGTGGTTCATTCTGCTGTGGCAACCCCAGATTAATAAAGGGACTAAGCCGACAAGAAAATGAATGAATGAATGAGAGTGTATGGATGTTTCCCAGTGATGTTTGCAGCTGCAAGGGTATCTGCTGCATTAAACCTATGCTGGATAAGTTGGCGGTTCATTCCGCTGTGGTGACCCCAGAATAATAAAAGGACTAAGTCAAAAAGAAAATGAATGAACGAATGCTGCCTTACAAATCTTGGTGTGCAGTGCAGCAATCAGTATGGTGGGATGGTTGACTGAAATGGATCATAGATGTCAGAGCAAACAAAAAACTGGATATGATGTCACAAGAACAGAAATAAAATGTTCAAGCATACCTATTTTTCTCATCATAATCATGATTTTGCCAATTATAGTTCAGTACAGACAACAGAAAAGTTTCTACTTGCTGCAGACGTTTGCTTGATGTTTTGTGTGTGATGGAGACATTTATATTTCATTAAGACTTTATTAAGCTCTTCTCAACTGATAACAAAAATAATAAATGTTTTATTAATTCATTTTTTTTTTTGGATTTGAATCACAGAAAGTTACAAGCAAAACCAGAATTCATGTTTTCTGATTTAGCCAAAATATATAAATGCTCTCTCAGAGTAACAGTAGTAAATAAAAGAAGCATTTTGCTTTTGAAACTTTGTATTGATGTTTACAGATCACACTGTCCCTGACACATCATAAAACTGAACATTCTGAACAAGTACAACCACATGCTGACCTTCAGTAACCTCTAGAGAGGGAAGAAAGCATCTCTTCTGAACAGAATTACAGCTGAAGAAGAAAAGAGAGCGAGTGTGCTTTTGCTTTGAGGGAAATCCTCTTACTCAGGCAGTGTTGTTGGCCTTTAGAAACTCTGAGTGTGTGTGTGTGTGGTCCAAACTAAATGTTCATCAGCACCCAGTCTGGGAGTTTCCACACACAACCTGAGCTTTAATCTCATTTTAGCAGTCAAAACAAGTTTGTCATACTCCTGTAATAACCTACGATGCTTACACAATATGCAGGGCCGGTCATAAGATGTAGTGTGACCATGTGTGTGTCTTTCTTGCTGCAAACTAATTTGCAAGCATGCTGTCTTGAATTTCAAGCAGTAAATACACACGCAGCAGTTTAAATCTCAGCTAAAAGTGCATACACAAGGTGTGAGCATATCTGGATAGCGTATCTGTTACACTGTAACATAGTATTGTTAAAAAGAATTACCGCAATCTTAGTTTGATCAATTTCTCCAGGATATTTCAGAGATGTTTATTTGATATAAAAGGATTGATTTTGTGATGGGTTTTCGCAAAACGTATGACATTATTTGCTTCAAATTTTGTATTTTTGGTTTGAAAATACACAGAAATGGGGTAAAAACCATCTGTAACACATTAGTTTAAGTTCTAATTCTTATTATTAGCGACAGTGTCTTATACAGTGGCCTGCCTCTCTAAGATATTTAGATACTTATAATGTACGTATTATGTACGTATTATCTAATTCTCTAATTACTTTTTTTACATCAATACATTTTTTTACATTTTACATCATATCGTACATCATTATGTACGGTATGTTTAATGTATTTATATGCAAACTTTCCACCAGGTCTAAGACAAAAGACGACGACAAGCTGAATGTAATCTATTATCTATTATTAATGTATTATCTAATTATCTAATTACTTTTTTTACATCAAGTGGTTGTAAACAATTTATTTGGGCTGAATTTAAACAAACAAATTAAGTTGAGTTACTAAATTTAATTTGTTTAAAATCAAGCCATATAAACTCTGCAACAGTTTTGCAGATCAAATTTTTTTCAGTGTACCTAATCCTACTCAATACCTAATTTCTACCTTGATAATTATTTAAAAAGCATATTGGGAGCTTATTAAGGTAAAAGTAAATAATAAAAAAAAGTCATAGTTAATGATTTAATAATAGCCAAATTTGTAACTAAAAATAAATTGTGACCTATTGGATAAATAATGAATATTAAGAAATTATTTGAATATGAGAGATTACATACAAATTGATTAACCCTTCTGTAAAATTAGATTTCTTGCTCAAACATTTTCAAAGTGGTGTTTAGAAAAGAAAAGCCATTTTCACATTATTTCCTATAGTATTTTTTCTTTGGGTTTGGCTGGAATAAAAGCAGCTTTTAAACCTAATTAATGTAGTTAAGTTTTTCAACTACACTTTTAGCTGAATTCTAGCATCTTGCAAAATAACTAGTCAAATATTATTTACTGTCATCAAGGGAATGTCAAATGAAATTAGTCATTAAAAGTGTTGCTTAAAATGGGTTAAATAAATCTTTCTGTTAAACATCACATGGGAAATATCTGAAAAAGAATTACAATTTAAGAAAAGGGCTAATATTTTTTCACCAAAAAAAAAATCAGATATGGAGTTAACTTGTTACAAAGGTTCGGCAGCGGGACCACACCTCACTTTGCCTCCTTAACCAATCACTTACTCCCTAAAACTTATTTAAGGCAGACCAGCCCTCCAGCACTGTTTTTTTCTTTCTCTCGAACCCACCCTCCCTCGCTCTATTTTCTCGCTTCCCATTAACAATCCTTATAACCCTCTCCTCCCTTCTTGGTTGAATCAGGGGGTCCCATCACTCTACCAAAATATTACAGAGACGGTACCCCCACTCTGAGTCTCTGAGCATCATCGTAGGACGCTCGATCAACCTGTTAACTGTTTATCCTCTTACATGCCTTCCCCTTCATCCAACTGTTCCCTAACCCTTCCTTTCATCCCTACATCTCTACAATAAAGTCTAGCTCAAAGTGTGCCGTGGTCCATGCTGCAGATTTGCAGTTTTTTTCCACCACTACTTAAAATGAGTTGTAATGAGTTGCTTCTCTGCTTGCTTCCATGTTGTTTGTGTATTTGTATGGCAGTGTGTGCGAAACTACAGGAGCCCAGAGGAGCGGATGTTAGAATAAAAACTGATTTTCATTCAACAAAATCACTACATACAATCTATATATTTGAGTTAATAAATAAAATCGAGCACCACAGCCCTAATTCACTGTATAATAACTCACCCCTTTTCTTTCTACAAAATACTTTTCTTTCTTTCTTTCTCGTTTTTGTTTTACACCTACTCACACTCCCATACACACACTATTTCCAATTTACAATATTTACATGATCATAATACGTCTTTGGACTGAGAGGGAAACTGGGATTATATAATCTCGTATGACATTTATTTACTTACAAGCAACTCACTGTATTTTGGCATGTAGATGTGGTTGAGACAGTCTGCTTAAATTCAAACTGAGTCCCAGATTATTTTAGGAACATCTAATTTGCACATTGTTTATGTAAACACTGTTACTGTATAGCCATGAGAAATACTCGCTAACTATCATCAGTGTCAAATGCACAATGGTATGGCATCAGTGCATGCTGGGTAATGTGGCATAAAATTGATTATCACTCTGAGTGAATTATTAGGATCTGCAGCTGATGGTTCCCATGCAGATACATCAGCGCACATTGTGATTGCTTTTCCTTAAAGAAGACAGTTCTCACAGGCCTTGTCAAAGCAAATAATACAAACCACATCAAGTGTTGCTTGACCTTGTTTCCCACATACACAGCATATCTTCGTTACGTTTGGATAAGATAACACAAAATATAACAAAACATTAAGGATTTCCAAAACAGCAGCCATTTCTTTTCCTGATATTTTTGATCTCACATTTAGATACAGTTAGATACTTTACTTTTAACAGCCTTATAGTTTTGAAATGTTTGGTTTTCTCCACTTCTGAATAGTTAGATCATGATTGCTTAAAAAGAGATTTTTGATTCAGTAGTATTTTCCTGTTGTGCTATGTAATTACTGTTAAAAATATCTATTTATGTATTATTGTTGTTATTATTTATTGATTTGCAGTAATGCAATAGAATGAAGTTGTTTCAATAAGGTGCATAATCTTTATAGAATGGGGCATTTTTACTGATGCAATTTTTTATGTTCAAAAAACTACCTGACAAAAGTCTTATCATCGATCCCAATTGAAAGAGCAACAAAAAATTACTTGACTTCTAGTTGATCATTTAGAAAAGTGGCAGAAGGTAGATTTTTCTGATGAATCATCTGTTGAACTGCATGCCAGTCATCACAAAAACAGCAGAAGACCTACTGGACCCCGCATGGACCCAAGATTCTCACAGAAATCAGTCAAGTTTGGTGAAGGAAAAATAATGATTTGGGGTTACATTCAGTATGGGGGCATGCGAGAGATCTGCAGAGTGAATAGCATACCTTTTGATACCAAATGATCAACTTGAAAAACTAGCTGTTTATTAGAACTTATAATGAACATATTATGCACAATCTACCGCCAACATCAACATCCTGAGATATCAAGACATTTGTGCTGCCCATTACATTACAAACCACAGGAGAGGGCAAATTCTTCAGCAGGATTGCGCTGCTTCCCAGCCTTCAGCCTCCACATCAAAGTTCCTCAAAACAAAGAAGGTCCAGGTGCTCCAGGATTGGCCAGCCCAGTCACCAGAAATTAACATTATTGAGTATGTATGGGGTAAGATGATGGAGGAGGCATTGAATATCATTCATTCATTTTCTTTTTAGGTTAGTCCCTTTATAAATCATGGGTTGCAACAGCGGAATGAACCACCATTAACTTATCCAGCATATGTTTTTCGCAGCAGATGCCCTTCCAGCTGCAACCCATCACTGAGAAACACCCATACACTCTCATTCACACATACATACTGTACACTACAGACACATACACACATACATACAGTACGGCCAATCTAGCTTACCCAGTTCACCTTTACCGCATGTCTTTGGACTTGTAGGGGAACCGGAGCAACCAGAGAAACCTATGCGAACAAGGGGAGAACAAGCAACCTCCACACAGAAATGTCAATCTTCTTGCTTCTTGCGCTACCCACTGCGCCACCACACCGCCCTGCGATCCAAAGCATCTTGAAGAACGCCTTGAGAGTCCTTCAAGAACGCTTTCTTTGACATTCCAGATGAAGTTAGCTGAATCATTGCAGAGATGTATGAATGCAGTCCTCTAAGCTCATGGGAGTCATACACAATATTGATTCTTTTTGCACTGCACCATGACTTTATATTCTATATCGTACAATATTTCTGTTAAGTGATAAGACTTTATTTAAGCAAAGTCAAGGTCTGACTTTGCTTAGACAAAGTCTTGTCACTTAACTGTCGTAATTAAATAATTAAAAATCAAGGCGTGATCTAATTTTATTTTGGTAAAATAAGCATAACCTAAGCCATATAAGCCACTTCTGATGATCAACTAGAAGTCAAGTTATTATATGTTGTTCCTAAAACTTGGATAGGCGACAAGACTTGTCAGGTAGTGTATATTCTCTCTTTTATTAATTAAAAAATACATTTATTTTTGTAGACAGTAGTAGCTGGATGGAAAGCGAAGTTGGCGAGAGAGAGCCAAGGAGATTCTTCACCGACTTTTCTCTCATAATTTTATTGCAGTAATATTTTAAAACACAAGTGGCTGTTTGGAATATGCTGCTGTATTCCACTGAGATGCATTTCTGTGTAAAAAATACACTAGACAGACGTCTCTGACTTTGAGCATTGTGCTCAAACATCTCCTACATGAGACAGCATCCTGAAATTGTGATGCTTAACTTTTAAAAAGTGCCTCAAGACACATTCTTTTTCCATCTCACTGCCTTGTGTTTCACATTTTTAGATTTGTATGAATGGCCCCTACAGTCATTCTGCTGTGCACCTTTAGGCCTTTTTTGCTCATTATGTTCAGCAAGACTGACCTGGACATGAACTTAGTACAGCTGTGTCTCTAAATCTCTGCAAAAAAGAGATATGTTAAATGTATTTATATGCAAACTGTCCACCAGGTCTAAGACAAAAGACGACAACAAGCTGAAATCTTCTGATGTAGTTTACAGTATTTAATAAATCCATAGCAACAGGCTGTGGTGAGCACGATATTTCATTTTTCATTATCCCACGAGCAACACTCGGGCTAATCCCTTTGAATCGTGTGACTAGCAGCACATCCTTCCTGCTTTGAAGTTTCTGTTAAAAGTGCTACAATCAAGCCCAGTGCCACAGAGAGTCACAGAACAGCAGGATAATCTGTGTCGGCAGAGGGATTCTTTCCTACCCAGAATAGAAATCAGTACCATTTTTAATGTTTATTTTAATAGGATTCATGAACATACTCCAATTAATCCCTCCAACGGCATTGACCCTGAGACTACATTTGTTCTCAGAATGAACTGGAGAGGGTTTTCCTTTCTTTTTTGGGGGGAAGGTGCAAAGGAAAAAAACATTTCAAGAAGCCAAGTGTTTTGACTGCCGTTTTGTTTTTATTTCTCACATCTAGCAGGTAGCAGTAAGCAGTCCAATATAGAGCCATTGTGTCTGAATGTAATGGGGCTGATGCAGCCATTTCCTCCATTACAGACAAATTGATTTAGCATGTTAGAGGCAAGGAGACAACACCAAAGCTTTGTTGTACACTTTTCAGAGAACTAATAATGCACAAACAGGGGAGCTGGGTAAAATGGTTTTCTGGTGATGCAGAAGAACCACAATTGCTATTATTTCAGATTTTATTAGCAACACTCAAATAGTAATATGTTTGGTCACTAAATAATGTTAAATACTCATATGACTTCTATCATACTGTAAGATTATTGATAAACGTTCTTACATTCACATTGCGTTCATTCAATAATCGTTTAATAATATACAGTCAAGCCGAAAATTATTCATTCTCCTGGCAAATTTGGATGTTTTTTTTTTTTTCAAATGTAAATAAAAGCTGAGAAATACTTTATTTTTCCCACAATGATGCCTCTTGTTTATTGTCTTATTATCTTTTGAGAGAAGCCTGTGTTATTTCTGGCTAATAACAAACAAAAACAAAAAAGTCAGAATTTGCCAGGGGTATGAATAATGTTATGCTTGACTGTATATGTAAAATTTCATAAAATTTTTAATTCTCTGTTTCATGAACAATTTAAATTATATATTTTATGTTCTACAGACTAAAAAATTCACATAGGTTTGGAGCAACATGAGGGCAAATAATGAAATAAAATAAATGAATGAATGAATGAATGAATGAATGAATGAATGAATGAATGAATGAATGAATAAATAAAAATAACTTTTTGGATGGTTCCAATGAAGTGTCATTTACACAGTGAATGAATCTTGAAAATGTTGACGTTTTTTCACTTGTATTTAAGACACTGTCGTCAGCCTTGCTAGTGTTACAATTCTAGTTCTGCTAATGAAGTAAGCCAATGTGCTGAAGTCTGCCGTTTACTCCAGCTTTGCCAGCGCTTAGTTTGCTTACCTGTGAAGGTCAAAGTTAAAAGTTTAGAATTAGCATTCACTCATTATGAGAAAGCAGACTCATGGTTACTATAATGCTTGTTTCATCTTAATATACTCAAACAAACACGCTGAGGCCAGACCTACACAGTGTTTGAATGCACACACATATTCAGAAAATCACTGATAGTATTCAGAAAATCACTGATCTCTGTGAAATCAGCTTTTTTTCTTCTTTGGCGCAACATTCAGATTTTAATTGGACTTTTATTAAATAATCACCATCCTCTGCAAGCTAACTGCAACGTAGCTAGCTTATAACTAGTGTTGAATGTCGTATGATGCAATGCATTGAATTCTCAAGGCCATGGAAAGTAGTTTGTATTGACTGGATAATATTTCAGTGATAGCAGCACAGTGGCTCTGTTGGAGGAGAGCTTACAGGGAGACTGCAGGAAAGTACTTGTGAAGCATTTCTACTAAAGCACAAGGTTACCTTAGTAAAGTTATGAAAGATTTCAGATGCATATAAAATCAGGACACTATCTAGTCCAAGCAGCATCATTTATAACAGTAGCAAATGTATAGACAGCATTTTACTGTACATTTCAAGGCTTCTTGTTGGGCTGCTGATAAACCTGTTAGGCTTTATTCTGTGTGAACCATCTAGATTATTACCATTATTTCTTACACACAAACTAATATCTTTACGGATGTCTCCTCCACTCATGGTAAAGAGGCCTATGGTTAAATGTGGCAGGTTATATTCTGATTGTTTGTTCACCCCCCAAAGAAGGAAAGGTCTGTCATCATTACTCAACTACAATGAAAACGGAACGGTTACTAAAGTAACCCTCGTTCCCCGAGGGGGGGGAACGGAAATGCTATGTGGAAACTTCCACTATGGGGATTTCGTCAGAAGCCAATCGTCTGAAAGAGTATATAAACGGGCCAATGAAATGCCAATGAGTTGGCGGCATCAGCAAGCCCAGCTGATACCCATCTGTAATCAAATCGATTTAAAAGGGGATCAGATGGCTCGGCTGATTACCTTTTTTTCTTTCGCTGAAGAGGCTAAACAGCTGTCAGCAAAAAGGGGCAACCACTGTGGCGAAGGAACATAGCATTTCCGTTCCCCCCCTCGGGGAACGAGGGTTACTTTAGTAACCGTTCCGTTCCCCAGCGGGAGGGGAACTTCAATGCTATGTGGAAACTTCCACTATGGGGAAATCTATGGAAAACGCCACAGTGATTGAACCTTACCACGTCACTGGTGAGAGGTTAGCCAGGCTCTCGGCGTGAGCGCACCGTCATCACCAGAGGCGCAGTCTTCCAACGTGTCCCCTGGCCCTTACTTACCTTTACTTACCTGTGAAGATCAAAGGTTTATTTATAATTTTTGGGGAGTCGTAAAAAATGAACCTAGATAACTTCTAGGAATTTAGAATACGACAGTTCGTTGGGAAGCGTGCAGTCCCGATTGGGAGGACGCTGCGGAGGCCACCTGCTACCCAATAATGGGGAGACTTAGTGGCAAAGACATATGACCTAACCCTGAAAGGGGGGTACACATATGAATGAAGGTTAGCGGGGAGGGAAGACACGAGCCCGTCTAAGAGAAGGGAACTATACCGTGGCTGAGTGAAGCATATGAGATCGCCAATGGGGATCCGCATAGCAGGCACCTATACCCAGAACGCGGGCTGACCGAGTGGGCATGCCAACAACGTAATGAGCTAAGCAGCTGACTCCTCCGCTGAGTCAGATGCTGGGGGCCTCGGAGGAACTCTGTAGGGTTCGCCAAATGGGGGAACTCAACTACCAGAATTAAGATATCGCACGTATCTCTGTTAGAGAGAAAGGCGCAGCAAGCGTTTACAACACCTAACCGGATTTCCTCATTCACCGGGATATCCCAGAACACGTGAGGAAATCGGCTCCCCTCAAGATAAAATCTCGTAATGTATTTGGTGTCGCCCAGCCCGCAGCTCTATCATGTCTGTTTTAGAGAGGCGCCGCGGCTAACGCCCAAGAGGATGCGCGCCTCGAGTTGAGCGCGCGTTCTCACTCGGGGGACACGGCTCACCCCAGCTCTAATAAGCGAGGGAGATGGCATCCACTGATCAGTGGGTAGTACCAACCTCTGTTTGGATACGGCACTTCCCTTCTGCCGATCATCATAACAGATAAAAGAGCTGCTCAGAGGATCTTAACTCTGAGTACTGTCCATATGATATGCAAAGCGCGAACAGGACACGGCAATAAAGGGGCTGGGTCTGCCTCCTCCGTGGGCAGCGCTTGCAGGTTCACCACGTAGTCTAGAATGAACGGCGTAGGAACCTAGGGCACCTAGGTGGGCCGGGGTCTCAGGAAAACGTGAGAGTGGGCCGGCCCAAACGTTGGCACATTTCGCCGACCGAAAATGCCTCCAGATACCCACCCATTTGAACGATGCAAACACGACCAGCAGAGCTGTCTACCTGGACAGAAATCATGAAGATACTGAGTCAAGTGATCGAGCAGATCTCTCCTAAGAGAGATCTCCAAATGGGTATGAGAGGGGAACAGGATAGACTTAATATCCACGTCTCTCACCTCTGGGAACTGGATGATGAGGTGATGCTTACCCAGCGCGCCGTCACCGCCGCGTCCTCAGAGCGGAGATGATCGTAACGCCAACCCTTCAGAGTGGAGGGGACAGCCTTAGCTCCAACAACTGAAGGAAGATAGCATCACACTGATCTGGCAAGCTCGGGGTCCTTCTTGGGGGGAAAAGTAACCACACAGCGAATAGACTCCACTTCAGGACATAGACATGCCTCGTAGAGGGTGCTCTAGCCTGAGTGACGGCGTTAACCACCTAATCGGTAGGTCACCTAAGTCCGCCGCGCTCCATCTATGGACCACATGAGGTTACATAGATCTGGGCGCGGGTGCCAAACGGTGCCAATCCCCTCCAGGGGATGTGCCAGGGAGGGGCCATCACGAGGAAAGAGCTAAAGTACAGGTCCGATTGAGCCGGAGGGGCGCAATACATAGACCTGCTCCTCGTCCTCCCTGACTTTACACATTACTGAGAGTAGGCTCACTGGAGAATGCGTATTACGCACGCCCGGGGGCCAGCTGTGTATTACAACAACAGCTGGACAGCCAGGGGTGGAGTCTCCATTTTCCCAGGCGAACTGCCGTGAAAGCACATCGGCTGCACGGAGGCGCTCGGCGGGGAAACATGAGATGCAGCGATTCGCCGCGTATGACTCCGGGGGAGCAGACAGCGAGCGAGCTGAGACATGCGGCGAAAGCGGACACCCCCGAAGCGGAGGACATACACCACCGCCGCCGTGCTGTCCGTCCTGACCAGCATGTGTTTCTCTTCTAACACCGGTAAAAAACGGCGCAGCGTGAGACACACTGCCAACAGCTCCAGGCAGTTAAAATGCCAATGCAACCAGGTTCCTTCCACGGAGCCACAGCTGCATGCCCGCAACACACAGCCCCCCAGCACGTACTGGAAGCATCCGTCACATGACGACATGCCTGGACACTTAGTTCTAGAGGCCCGCAAGCCTGTAGAAGCACAGGGTCCGTCCAGAGGCTGAGGGTGCGGCGACACAGCGGAGTGACAGTCACCCGGTGCGCGCCTGCGTGCCATGCGCGTCTTGGGACCCGATCGTAAAGCTAATGCTGAAGCGGTCTCATATGGAGCACCCGAGCGGCGAGACAGCGGCTGCGGGTGCCATATGCTCCAGGAGCCTCTGAATTAATATCAGTAGGACCACGGTTTCCCTGTCGAGCTCTCTCAGACAGGTCAGCACTAGATCGGCGCGCTCTCGGGAGAGGAGCGCCTTTATGGTGATCGAGTCCGCTCCAACCCGAGAAAAAAGTTGCTCTGCACGGGGGCGAGCTATCTCATTTCTCGGTTGACCTGAAGCCCCAATAGGTCGAAGTGCCGGAGCACCCTGTCTCTGTGCATAATCAATTGACCCCGCGTGAGTGCTGAAATCAGCCAGTCACTGAGACAATTGAGCATGCGGATGCCCGCGAGGCGAAAAGGCGCCGGGGCATCCTCCGTAAGCCTGGTGAAGCCCGCGGAGACAGAGAGAGCCCCAAGGGGAGGATTTGTACTGCCAGGCTCGACTTCAAACGCACCGCAGATCTTAACTGACGGTGACGTGGAAGTATGGAGACATGAAAGTACGCATCCTTCAGGTCTACTGCTGCAGACCAATCCTGAGGACGAACGCACCAGAGGATGCACTTCTGCATAAACATTCTGAACAGCAGTTTGTGAAGACAGCGGTCCAGAACGTGCAGATCTAGGATTGGCCATAGCTCACCGCTCTCTTTGGGTACGATGAAGTACGGGCTGTAAAACCCGCTCTCCATCTCGGCTGGAGGAAACGGGTCGATTGCATCCTACGCCAGGAGGACAGCAATCTGCTCTCGCAAGACAAGGGCGGACAGGGCTGACCCAGGTGAAATACACGCCCGTAAACTTGGGAGACCGTTTAGCGAATTAAATCGCATAGCCGAGCCTGATCGCGCAAACGAGCCACTGCGATGGGCCAGCCCGCGCTAACCAGGCAGACAGAGCCCCCGCAAGTGGCTACATCGCACGATCGTTGGCGTACCAGCGGTGGGGCAGCACGGAGAGGGCGGTCTCCACCGGGGAGCGCAGGGGTCCCACGGGAGAGCAGGAGGCGAGAGATTCACTCTCACCCCGCACCCAGACTCCGGACGAGGGGCCGGGAGCGCGAGAGAACGGAGACCGCTCTCTCGCACTCCGCGAGCCACTGGCGAGGTGCACCGATCCTGCGAGCTGGAAGGCATAGCGTCCCAGATCGGCAGTGTTCGGGCTGTCACATCCGGGGAAGGGGAAAAATGCTCTCTCTGAGTAATTAGATGGCGTTTTTTTTTTTTTTACGCCGTTTAAATAAAGAGCCCCGTCCTCCACGGGGGAAAGAGCAAATTCCCTCTTCTCCAGATGGCCTGTCTCAGGGACGCTTCGCGGTCCATTTACTGAACTTAGCGGCGCCCTGTGACGGGGGCGCGGTTTGCCCACGAGATGCTCGGCGCAGCCACCCGGCCAGAGGCGCAGGCGGGAGCGGCGGTGCAAAAGGCTAGCGCGCTTGGCGAAAAAGCAGTGGATTTGGATGGCTCGGCGGAGGGGGAGCGGTCTTACGACCCCGCCGACAGATAACTTCACCCATCTCGTCCAACTGCTCCGTCACCGGCGTGAATTCCTGGGCGAATTCACTGACGGTGTCGCCGTACAGGCCAGCCTGGGATATGGGCGTGTTAAGAAAGCGAACCTTGTCAACATCGCGCATAATCACCAGGTTTAGCCAGAGGAGGCATTCCTGGACCACTAATGTGGCCATCGTCCTTCCCAGGGCACACGCAGCCGACTTCGTATTTAAACGCAGAGCCTAGTCGGTTGCGGTGTGGAGCTCCTGCTCAGTCCCGGGTCGGAACCATCCTTGTGCAGCTGGGCCAGCGCCTGCGCTTGGTAGCGCTGGTCGGTGGCCGTAGCATGCATATTGAGGGTAAAGGCGCACGCAGTGCGTGAGCCCACTGTGCACTTCCAGGAAGAAAGGGATGGGGGGCTTAGAAGACTTTCCCTTCTTATATCCTCCACATAACACCTTTCTAGTCGGTCCGGCCGCAGGGCTGGGGGATAAACCATCTCCAGACCCACGGCCGAAGCAGCCTGGGAAAGCACGGCTACAAAGTCTGCTTCTGGATTCGACACGCCGCTCATTACCCCGGAGGGAGAAAGCGGGTCCAAATCCTCATCAGACATTGACAGCCCACCCTTCAAGGATGGTGAGGATGGAAGCGCATGCAGATCGGGCAGAAAAAGGTACCCTCCAAGACTGCATGAGCTTACTGTGCCGTTCCGGGAAGAAGGGGACGGAAGGCTTAGAACATCCTTCACATAACACCCATCTAATCGGTCCAGCCGCGGTGCTGGGGGATAAACCATCACCAGACCCACGGCCGAAGCAGCCCAGGAAAGCACGACCATCACGTCTGCTTTAGATCCGACGCCGCGCTCACCCCCCGAAGGGAATAAGCGGGTTCGAATTCTCATCAGACAATGACAGCCCATCCTCCGATGCAGCGATGGACATCTGATCCTCGGTGTCATCATGTGAGAGAGCGACCATCCGAGGACGGAGCGCTTCTCTCACCTGAAGCTTGGATGGAGCGCGTGGAGGAGCGGGAGGTCCGCAAGCCCGAGAGCGGCGGATTTACTCCCACTGTAACCCTCAGATCTGCCCGAGTGTCAACCGCAGTGCGGGGGACAACTGGGGTGGGTCGCCCTTTTGCAAGAGCGAGCCGCGATCTTGACTGCGCAACAGACATGCCACCGCAGTGATGGCATGCACTGTCCGCGAGCACCGCATCAACACGCTGGACCCCCAGCATGAAGCGCAGTGCTCGTGCCCATCATCCGAGGTCAGGAAACCACCACATCCAGAAACGCACGGTCGGAGCGACGTCTTGAAAAAGACGCGCTGCACGACTGTGTTGCTCTTTTAGATTGTTTGTGTAAAGTGTTATACAAACCGCTCTTTAGAAGGACCGGACCCAGAGAACGCCCAGGCGAGGGAGGATGAACCCAGCTCACCGTCCGCCGATGCGTATCACACACTCTGTGACCGGGAGAAAACAGCCTGCTTGCAGCGGCTGCTCTCTCGTTCTCTCTCTATCTTTCTCTTCTCAAAGAAGGAAGGCGCTCAGAGGAACCCGACTCTCTCAGCAGTGTTTAGACTCTGAAGCGAAAAAGGTAATCAGCCGAGCCATCTGATCCCCTTTTAAATCGATTTGATTACAGATGGGTATCAGCTGGGCTTGCTGATGCCGCCAACTCATTGGCATTTCATTGGCCCGTTTATATACTCTTTCAGACGATTGGCTTCTGACGAAATCCCCATAGTGGAAGTTTCCACATAGCATTGAAGTTCCCCTCCCGCTGGGGAACTTGTGTCACTTTGTTTTCAACATGAAAGCTGATATGCAGAAGAATGATTACGACTAAGATTGATTTTAAAAATGTGACACAGGACCATAAAACCAGTTATAAGGGTAATTTCTTTGAAATTGAGATTTATAAATCTTAAAAAAGCTGAATTTATAAGCCTTCCATTGATTTGTTAGGACAATTTTGTCTATCATACTACAATTTGAAAATATGGACTCTGTGGGCTCCAAAAATCTACATTAAAGTTGTCCAAATTAAGTCCTTAGAAATGGATATTATTCATCAAAATCAAATCAAATGATGTGTTGCTATATTTACAGTAGGAAATTAAAAAAATGTCTTCATGAAATATGATCTTTACATAATATTATAATGATTTTGTTGATATTTTTGACTCATACAATGTGTTGTTGGCTTTTCCTGCAAATAAAAAGACTTAAAGAGCCCATATTATGGATTTTTGAAAATGACCTTCCATGCAGTGTGTTACACAGCTCTAAGTAAAGTGAAATGTCCAGCTAAGGCTTAAATCTGAAAGTGCAAAGTGTTTAAAACGATTGATTCATCTATAAATAAGTCGACTCGTTGTTTAAATGAATCGTTATTAGAATGAGTCTTTAGCTGTTTCGGCTTGACGTCAACGCGAAACATACTAGTTGCGCGCGCAGACCCCAGTAAAATTGAACTCCCCAGCCCCGCCCACAGACAGGAAGAAAAAGTGGAAGGCAGTAAGTGCCTTGTAAGTAAGTAATTGCAGTAAGTGTTGTAGCATAACCAGCGGGACAGCAGTGACGTGTGATCTGAGTTTGATGGCAGTATAAAGATTTAGAGAGAAGTTATTGACAGCTTTTGTAGTATTGGTTTTCGCGTTTTGCTCTTTGTAGACGGTCCCTAAGGATCGGTCTCTGCCGCCTGCGCACAGAGTTTAATATAATGCGTCCAGCGCATAGGCAAAGCTCATTTTAAGGAAAATAAGGTTGTAGGTGATTGTATACATTGCGACGGTTGAAAAGAGGTGCTATTTGTGTAGGAACAATGTTTCGGTCATGAGTTATTGATCCGGAAAACACGACTGCTGCTAATCTTACTAAACTTATCAGCATTCCGGTTAAATCATGTCCCGTAGACGCTGTGCTCTGAAGTGCGAGGGAAAAGCTGTGTTATTTTCCCTACCTGGAAACCTCTTTTCCCTACCTGGAGTGGTTGAGTTTTTTTTCGTAAAATACCTCAGAATTACATCCCCAACACGGTGCTGTGTTCGCGTCATCTCTCTGAAGAGAGCTACACAAATCTACCAGCTTACGACGCGGGATTTGTTGCACGGTTGTTGTTAAAGGATGGATCAATACCCAGTTTATTTGGACCAGCATGTTCTTCCAGTCTTGTTGACTGTAACAAGGTAAATATGGATGTAGTTGTCTGTATTGTGTTTGCTCCGTGCAGCATGTAGCGGTAGCCATTTAGCTTACTGCCGAATGTAACTATTTGTTGGCTTACAATAGTCCATGAAGTGTTCATTATTACTGAATGTTTGTTGTTATGATGAATAATATAGAAATACGCTGTTGTACAACCGCAGTGATTTGTTTTCAATATGTTCTGGCATTGGGCTGCTGTCACGTAAAGGACGTGACGTGGTGACGTGACGTGGTAGCGTCACGTAAAGGAGGTGCTTGGGGAAAAAGACTCGCTCAGACGATTCATATGGGAGTCGGTGGGAAAATGAGGTAAAAATAAATAGATATTATAAGACATCGAAAGTGTTTTTTAACCTTGCATACATATCATCCTGTTGTTTGGGACTTCAAAAAGTGAAATTTAACCGTTCTCAACCCACCATATGGGCTCTTTAACAACTTAAGGTTATGTGGTCCAGGGTCACAAGTCTTCTTGCTTTCTTTTGTGTTCTGGTTTGGTAAACAACATGCCAGTGAGAAAATGATGACAGTAAGATGACAACATTTTCATTACTGTGTTAACTATTCCACATCTGTTTCATGGTTAATTTTGTAATTAGGAATATATCAGCAAAAACAGATTTGGCGTTTGACTCCTAGTGGTTATGTAACACCAGGTAGTGTCTGTTTTCAGAAAACGTCTGCATCTGTTCTGCATCAGAATCACACCATGACCATTAGCATAGCCAGAACTGTTCTTTGTGTAATGAGCTTTTTGAACACACACACATACACAAACTAATGCATCCATGTTTTGAATCCGACAGCTCTACGCAAGACTCAATATTTCATGTGAAGTCAGAGTCACAGGACTGATAATTTACAGAAAAAAAAGAAATCATTGTTTACTTCAGAGAACACATACTGTATCCCATACAACAGATACTCTATTCATATTTTCAAATTTTTATACATCCGAATGACTACTACAGTCCTTTTAATATAATCCTGGGTTGTTTGCACAACTAAAAAGTGCTAAAAATGTAAATGTTTACGCAAGAACTTTAGGCTCATGTGCACACACTGTACAACCATGACATGATCTGAAATTGTTTTGGTTGTTAAGCTAATGCCTACAGACTGTACAAACAAATGCATATGACATGGTGGGAGTGTTGCTTGTACATGAAGAAAGTATTGTTTGCGAACCCTTATCAAGCTGATGTTCTTCGCAAAATTGTCCATCCACTAAAAAGCTGATGTGGATCTTCTGTTGTCATATGCGTTCACGTCACATTAATAATCAAGGTGGCATTTTTGTCATCCTGTCTGACAGAATAGGCAGCTCAAGACATCATCAATTCACATTTATAGCTTCTGCATCTTATGACAAAATTAGGTCAGTAGTACAGTGGCTTTATTCAAGTCAATGTGGAAAACTGCATTGACTGGATCAGTTGATTACAAACTACCACTGACATAAACTATCAAAAAGACATTTTGGTAATCATTTTCAATGTACACACCCCTTAGATTGTTCCTAAACTGACCACCCAAACCCATAAACTTAACCCTTACTATTTCTTTTCCTATGGTGTCTAAAATGTCAGGTTTTACTATATTTACTGGAACAATGATGGAAGGGAAAGTCCCCACAATGTAGTTAAAACCATATTGTGACAGTCAGAGATTACCAGTTAGCATTCAGTCATCCACATTCTTCAATCTTTGTGTGTGTGTGTTCAGCAGAAGAAAGAAACACATACTGGGTGAGTAAATAATGACAGACTATTAGTTTTGGGCTGAACTGTCCCTTTAAAACCTACCGGTATACACTTTGTGTGGTATCATTGAACACAGCCTACCTTAAAGGGTCACAAAACTTCAAAAAACATTTTTTTGAGATGTTGACAGTCATATATGTATCCCACGCTGCTAAAAACACTATAGCACACATATATTTCACCAAAAAATGAAAATTGGTTGTCTTTGCGTTATTTCGAGCAAATTCGTTCTTTTGGTTTGAAAAGAAATTTCACGGCGAATACGCCACGGCGATTAGATCCTTGCATGTATTCCAGAATGTAGATTGGATGTCCGGCGGGTACAACGTGACGTATCTGAGGTTTCAGCCTTATTTCATGAGAAAGACTTCCAAGTCTTCCAAGGCTCTATTGTGTATGAGGTGCAACTTCATTAATATGCATGATAGCTTTGAAGACTGATTTTACCTGTTACAGTGTTCAGACTGCAGAGGGAAGCTACGTTATGTTGCCAACCGTAATTAAAACAAGTTGAAGAAGAAGAATTGTTCAGAGACATGGGTCATCAGTACTGCTCTGTAAACACCTTATTCAAACTATTACCGTTGTGTAGAATTTTCGCTGCATTTTGTGACGGGATAGTCTATACACACACAGCTTTCTGACACTACCTAACGAGTGCATCTAAGTTACAGAGAAATGCGAAGGGTTTTTTTCTCCCATCCGCCGTCCGGTATCAAACATTCCATCGAAACTACACTCTTTGTGCAGTTCCTCGCATCCAATATCTTGTTTGTCACAGGGGCATTACTTGAAATGTTCCCGAATGAAAGTGAAAGTGCTGAACTGCAGTTAAAGTCGACAAATTAATAATTTGGCAAACAATTCGATTACTGATGTCCATGTAAACATAGTCACTGTCTTTCTCCCCTGCGATTGTGTTGATTTACCTTTTTGAAAATCAGCGCATGGACAAACTGAAGCTCAGATTTTTATTCAAAACCTTCCCTCTTTCCCTCCCCTGACACTCCCATCTAAACAGAGCTGGACTCACCCACTTTCCTGACTTTTTTCAAACTAGAGGTGTGAAAACACCCTGCTGAGACTGGGGGTTTTTGTGGCCCTAGATGATAATACAAAACCAATGGAATACTAACTTATTAGTTTATTTAGAGAGCTAATGCAAGCATCTTTTATGTCAACTTCACATCATCTTCATGTTCCATTTCAGTTGAAAGCAGCAACATGATGTTTCCCATATGGTGACAGATTTCCATTTTACTTTAACTGTTGAAAAGAACATTGCTCTAGTTCCTTGCTCATTGTTAAACATCTTAAATGAGTTTCATTTGAATACAACAGAACACTAACGCAATTTAATGTTACTGGTGCTATTCTCCTATAGCCACACCCCATAATACTTAGCTTGCATTTTTATCGGAAGACAAATCGTTTCAAATTATTGGGAACAAAGATAAACAGTCGAGATCACATGATGGAAGACACAGGGCTATTGGCTCGTTGTTGCACATCTGGTTGAAGCATATGTTCATTGGTGCACTCACAGACCCTTTAATGTACTGAGAGCAATAAAGACACTCCCATCAGTGTCACTAAAGCTGCTAAGTTTGGTCTGCTCCAGTTCACTGTGAGGCCAATGTTACCCCTCTGATTGTACTTACACTACACTGCTCAGACTGGATACAAACCAGTGTCTGTATGGGAGGTGGTTGTTAAAACAAGGATGATAAAGACAGGAGCCTCTCACGTCAGTCTGTTTAGACCAGTGAAGAGAGACTTACTTAAAGATCGCTGAAAGCTGGGCCCTTTTCACTAAACCTCACTCCAACCGGGTCACGGCACCAATTCACTTAACCTGCTCTGGGCAGGATTTAAAGTGGTGTTTTTTTGTGGGGGAACTGGGCACACTAACAAGGAATGATGAGCTTCTGTCATCAGTCACCAGTACTTGATCAAAAAACATATATATTTTTTTTAGCTTAGATGCTCATGTGGCCAATGAAAGAAAGAAAGACCACCTTTTCTCTGCCTACAGACCTAACAAAGTGAAATTTATGCAAGCACACCACAACAAGATAATCATATTTTACGGGATTGTATCAAAACAGAAATATTTGATCAAAATGGTGGTTCCTGTCCACATCTTTCTCATTTTCTTGCTTTCCTGATAACTCATAAAACACATATAACTGTAATATGGGTAAGTTCATTAATTTCGTTCATAATCATAGCGTGTTATGGGCAAAATTAAATAAGAGGGAAATGTGAGCAGGTATACACAAAGAAATGCATTCAAACTTGTTAATATTACATAGAAACAGTTATGTCTAGGTAGAACGCTGGCTATTTTAGCATTGAAAACGCGTTAATACCAGCTAGAAACTCAAGAACATCTTGGCAATCGTAGCAGACAAGCATCACTCATGCATTTCACCAATTTCAAAAATACAATTACAGCATGATTAGTCAGTGCGATTAAAGGGTTAAATGATGGTTATGAGGCCTGCGGTAACTGCAGCTCCAGTATCCACACAACTGTTTACAGAAAGGAAGAAATGACTGTAAAAGCCCTACAGGCTTAGTGACCGTAAACTACATAATTGTGTTTTAGTAGTTACCAAACGAGAAAGTTTTTTTGGTCATGCTGCAAAACACTGCCCTACAGGCAAGAACATGATGGTTTCACTAGTTTGTAAGAAACACTGCTTTGCTTTGTAACACTCATTTAAAGGGACATTCTCTGGGTTACCTTGTTTTGAAGTCATTTTTTATAATCTAACTGTAACATCATGGAATGGAACATGTTTTACCCACAGTGTCATCAACGGGTCATGCATTCAGTTGTTTCCGAATGTGGCTTTTCAGAAAGTAACACAAGAAAACAATGCAACAGTGCAGTGGTGTCTCTTCAAATGCCTCTTTCACTAATGAGCTCTTAATGTTTGGTCAAAAATAGCAATTGAAAAGTTAAAAGTTTGAACCGTTTGTGCCAATAAACACTGTATACACGCAAATACCGTTTTAATGGGTAGCTGTAAAACATTTGGTCAAAAGTTGCATTGCAAAATATGTTTTAGACTATAATAAAAGCATTTAAATGCACTGAAAATCAGAGGGCACTTGGTTTAAGTTAGAAAGTTTATGTGAATTTAAGTTACTTATATTCTTGCAGATCGAGGCTTGGACTGCTTTCCTCGCAATCCACAATTGCCTTCTGTGCTGTTAAAAAATAAAAATACCACTGAATTCAAATCCCTCACAGAAATGCTGCATGCGGCATGTGTTTGATTCAACCACATTGGAAGGATATTGACTATAATATTTAGGATTTTGGTGTTTTCTGTGTCTCTTTCTATGGTTTCCTTTGCAAGTCCTAACCACGAATGTTTAATTGCATCGTATTGCATTCCAAACTCCTAGATTAAACTTACAGGGATACTTTTATAACTGTTTTTTGAATAAGAATACATTGTGAAAGATCCGGATTGAGTTGCACAATGATCCGTGCAGTATAATCTTGTGCTGTATTTGTCATAACAATGTAATTGACATTGTTTTGGTCAAAATGGCTTGTTGCCTGGAAATGTCACAAATGAATGATCAGATGTGATAAAGAGAGAGAGACTCTGTTTAGGGTTATGTTCTGCCATCAGACAAATAGCTTACTAAAAAGTAGTATTTAAAAGTCATGCTGTGTTAAAGGTGTGATGAAGAAAGAATGGAAAAGTGGGCTACGTTTACACTGTGTCCAGACTAAGATTCAGTGGATATAAATAACAGGAGTATAGGCACAATACACACTCTTTTACGTTCTGTAATTGCTGACATGCAGCTGCTTGTTAGCATCACATGACCTTGTATGACCTCTGTTATGATGGTAATAAAATACTAAGCAGAAGGTATGCATGAGACGGAGTCAGGATGTGTTTCACTGTAACATTTTATTGGTAGTAACATTTAACATTCAACACACAGCCTTAGTAATTGGATGATGGGTCTTTGTGTGTGTTTTGGCAGACATCTGCGTCATGAAAATTAGACTGATGTTGTTTGGGATGAGAGCGATGCAGACTAAATAGATTTCCTGAAATAGAATATTCCATATCTTAATAGGAACATAAACATATTAATTTGCCACTATAGTAGACACACACTCAAGCTGAAACTCAGTGTGAGTCTTGGAGGATCAAAAAAATAATGTTAATTTGTAATATGTAATAACTTTAAGAGTATTTGTGCACTTAAAAGGTGTGCATATAATTTGCAAAATAAAAAAACATGTCATTTACACTGTATATTATTTTAGTATTTAATAACTACTCTTGTCATAGCTTTACTAGAATTATTTTAAAACAATTATTTTAAAACAAAAGCCACTTGATTTGTTATTTTACTTCTAAAACAGTGACATATTAACGTTTTAAGAATGTGGTGTTTAATAACATTTTTGTGGCATTAAAGTGCCTCTATTATGCTTTTTAGATATCTTAGTTAAAGGGCACCTTTGATGAAAAATCTACGTTTTAAGCTGTTTGGACAGTCATATGTGTAGTTATAGTGTATAGACGGTCATTTTGGGGTGATATAAACACACCCAGTCCTTTTTTTTCAATTTAACGGCATAAAAACGGTGGACCAATTGGAGCGGTTTTGAGATCGACCGCAACTCTACGTAGGAGTGCGGTCCCCCCGCCCACCGAATTGATTGACAGCTGCGTATTAACATGTCTCCGTAGTAACGCGTATAATCATATCAACAAGACAGGACGTGCGCAAAACAACCGGGAATAAAAGGTCTGTTCAGTTCGCTAAGGTCATCAATCATCATCAGATGTGATCAAGAGTGAGTTTCACAAGTTTAACACGTGTTTAAAACAGTGCATGTTTGTAATGAACTACAGCCATTCACTTCAGCTTTACTTCATCACCACAGCCGCGTGTCAGCAAAAAAGACGCTTCAATCTCGGTTTGTTGACATTAAATCAGGTTTATTGTGTACATTACCATAACAGAAATCCATACAGCAGTGGACATTAGCCCATATCCTTTCACATTTGCTCGCAAAAGCACGCGCTGTCTGTGTGTGCGCGCGCACGTGTGTGCGTGCGTGCGTGAACGAACTCTATAACTGCATGTGCGTGACTCATCGTTGCAGCTCCTTAACAAACACATTAAACAGTCTTTGGTAAAGTTCTTACTGTTGTATTTCTCACAAACGTAGTGAGATCTGCTTCTCTTACACCTGTTCCTGTTGCGTCTGTCTGTCTGACGCAGCCGAGGGCGGAGATTGGGGCACACTGACGGGAACGGTGGGCGGGGAGGACTATTCTTAAAGGGCCAGTGCAAAAAACTGGAAAAATTTGATTAGAGCTATAATGGAACGACTTTAGAGAGCTATAATTAATAATCTGATGGATATTTTGAGCTGAAACTTTACAGACAAATTCTGCTGACACAAAAGACTTATATTAAATATAAAAAAATGTATGTGCCCTTTAATGCAAGGCAAGGCAAGTTTATTTATATAGCACATTTCATACACAGTGGCAATTCAAAGTGCTTTACATAAACAGAAATAAAATTGAAGTATAAGAAAATAAAAACAAATAATAAAAAAACATAAAAACAGATTAAAATGAGTAAAAACAAGTTATAAAAGAATGAAAAAGAAAATAAAGACACAATAGTGTGATCTGTCAGATGTAGCACAGTGCTCATTCAGTAAAGGCACAGCTAAACAGATGTGTTTTCAGTCTTGATATGAATGTGCCTAATGTAAGTGCACATCTGATCATTTCTGGAAGCTGATTCCAGCAGTGGGGGGCGTAATAGCTGAAAGCAGATTCACTCTGCTTTGACTGAACTCTTGGAATTTCTAGTTTATGTGATCCTTATGATCTGAGTGATCTATTAGGTTTGTATTCAGTGAGCATATCTGTAATGTATTGAGGTCCTAGGCCATTTAGTGATTTATAGACAAGTAGTAATACTTTAAAATCTATTGTGAATGTAACTGGGAGCCAGTGTAAAGACCTGAGGACAGGTGTGATGTGCTCTGATCTCCTGGTTCTGGTCAGAATCCTGGCCGCAGCGTTCTGGATGAGCTGCAACTGTCTGACTGTCTTTTTGGGAAGGCCAGTGAGGAGGCCATTACAGTAATCCACCCTGCTGCTGATAAAAGCATGAACAAGTTTCTCTAAGTCTTCACTGGAAACAAAGCATCTAATTCTTGCAATGTTTTTGAGATGATAGTATGGAGTATGTAATTAAGCTGTTTGAAAATGTCAAAGGTCTGTAAAGTTTTTATTTGTACAACAAAAGTTATTGTCCCCTAATCTATCCTGAACTGCTGGAACAAGTCATTGAATCAGAAAAATGAAAGAAATCAGAAAATAAATTTATAATACTAATATAATACTAACCTATGGCAATAATTAGCTGCCTAGAACACCTCCTTTAGCCAACACTCAAAACTGTAGGGTATTTTTGCATATTTGTTTTGATAGTATTTTTGCCACTATCCCTTGTTCATTTATGACACTGTTGGACAAACACTTTTTGATGCTGATGTAGAAGAATTACTCAGACATGACAGCTTATAATGCACCACTAAGAAGAAACTTACAACTGAGAAATGTCCTGTGCAACTCGTTCTTATGTTAAAGTTTGGGGTTGATCAAGTAGTTCTTCCACCATTTCATCATAGGACTCACATTTTTATTGATATAGCAAAATCAACGCTATAATTACTGTCTGGTGTACACAATCTATAGATTTCAGGACGCCTCCACAACTAAAATTCAGATAATGCTGGCTCATTCAACTGTAACGCACTGTAAGCAGTAGACCAATCACAACAGACTTAATAAACTTGGGTTTATTAGGGTTAAAAAGAAAAATCATTTGATACTAGCGCTGCACAATCAATATCGTTTCAGCATTGATATCGCAATGTGATCATTCGCAATAGACACTTCGCGGGATATGCAATGTTGATTTGCACATGTTTTTGATTGTATAATGATTTTAAAAACATTCAGAGATAAGAAATTGCACTATTTGTGACCTTTGTGAATTTTACTGAATTATTTTTATCATGCACTTACAACACATGCAAATACAGAAATGCGCTGCAAATAGCACAGACCACAATGAAAACGTGTCGGGGGACTCCAAAAATGTTCTAGATTGTTTATTAGATTTTTTTTGGAGATGCACTTCTACCGCAGAATCATCCCAGTTGATCTAACATTATAAATTCTTTCCAAATAGAGATATCAAGTCATCTGGTGAAATTGTATTCACATCGCAATACATATCGCAACATGAAAATATATCCCAATGTTAGATTTTTCCAATATTGTTCAGCCCTATTTTGATACCCTTTAAGAAGTGTAAAAATGCAATAAGAAAATACGTGTTTTAACATTGGAGGCATGTAAACCTATCGCAGGAGACCTTCCAAACAAATATAGAAATAGGCAGCATTCTGTGTCATTCTGACACATTTCTTTGACAATCATACCCAAGCGATTTTTCACTCATGATTAGGGTTGGGTTCCGAAAAACGGTGCCATTATGTAACCGGTATGAACCGGACCGAATCAGCATATGAATTTTGATGCCTAATTTCGGTGCCAATGGTGCTGTGATAAGAACATAACAAGCATCAAGGGGTACATCAAAGGCACACATAGAAGCGTGTTGTGTCACACCATCTCTTAACATTTTATTCTAAACAACTTTGAGGGTTACAAACACCATCTGCGATGTTAGGCGTTTGTTCTTGTTGCTTAGGAAACGCACGCAAGTAGACAACGTGTGCAGTATGCGCATCCGGTAAGCGACTCCCTTCAGAGTCATCAACACGCATGTTCATGTTCATCAAATTTGCAAACTAAGCGTTCTAAAGTATGGCGCGTTAGGGGGGAAACGCGTTGAACTTAATGAAACATTTGAGGGCTCATAGAATCAACTTAAAGGCTGTCTTTGACAGCTTGCGACATCATCTGACACCTTTGCTGAGTACGTTTACATGGACACCAATACTCCGATTTTAATATGATGTTAAGATAATGCTCTGATTAAGAGTCTATCATAAAAACAGCGATTTATTTATTTATTTATTTTTTATTACTTTAAAGGACCACAGCCACCCGTGTCACAAAATGCAGAGGTTTTTTCTTTCCATTTGATGCATCAAATTCCATTAAAACAACACTTTTCCACCAGTCCTTACATCATATGCTCATTCAATACAGAACAATATGTTGCTGAATAAAAGTGAAAGTGCCGAACTGCAGTTAAAGTTGTAAGATTAAAAAGGAAACGTGGATGGTGACGTTAGTCAGTCTATGTGCTTTAACATGTAAAACGGGATCATGAAAGAAACATTCAAATACAACTCATGTAAACACCTTAATCATTTTACTGTCTTATTCAGATTAAGGCAAATTATTAGATTACTGATGTCCATGTGAATGTACTGTAGTCCCAAGCCCCAACCCTAGAAAAAAGGTGTTCCCTGATTTTGATGACAGCCTTTCCACAGGATAGTAGTAAGCTAATGTAATGTTAACTGCATAATGCAAATCTTGCATTCATGCTAACAAACGAAATATATTAATGCAATTTAATTTAAATATATAAAATATGAATTGATGTATGCTTTAAACCAATTTATTGTTTAATTAAAATGATTAAAGAAATTTTTGTCAAATAAAAAAAATTGTCTAGTCATCCACCATAATTTTGTCGCTCAAAAGTATCGGTTCAGGCACCGTTTAAGCAATGATATTGTTATAAAAGTATTGATTTAGCACCGGTATCGAAATAACCCCAAATGATACCCAACCCTACTCACGATTAGCGAACATGCAAACTTCACTGCCATTAGATGGAGCTTAATGAAAAACAGAACTACACCGGTACATAAGGTGACATTCCAAAGCGTTATGCTTCTGACACTTTCAATCGTGTTGCATCCTAGGACATATAGGTGATGGAGTGAACATATGAAGCCAACTCACTTCCTCGGTCAAAATCGAGGGTTTAAAGCTATGCCCATGTAAGCTTGACTTGTTAACTTATGAAGTGGAGCACACTTCAAAATGGCATTGGGAATTCCTTCGAGGGAAAAAGTGAAGGGAAGTTTGCGAGTGCGTGTCTAAAAGTGGACTGGAACGCAGCCCAGGTTATTTTCATATATTGCTTTAAAGTTGTGAAGTTCCTTGCCTGCTCCCATTAGAAATACTCCATCTCTTGAATGTTTTAAGAATCCCTTTAAATTATTTTTGTGTCATTTTTTTTACGTCATTGATGTTTCATTGAGAAATATGATGTTAAGATGTACTATTTTTGTATTCAGTATTTTCCTTTATTGTTTCTAATGTATTATTATTAGATTGGCACTTATAAATTTAAAGAATATATCATCTTGGCTGCATTGTCCTCTATCTGTCAAAGACTTAGTGTCTAATAAGGGGGGAAAAAGAATCTTAAAATATCACGACGCCTGCAGAATAAACCCTGCTTGCTTCTCAACCCCGCGCGTGCTATTATTAGTAAGTATTGATGAGGCTTTCAGGCGGGGGAAAGGATTACTTCGCACTGTGTTTTTTTTTTGTACAGAAGATTTATAGATGCTTCGAGGGACTTGTAAACCCTGATAGATGCAGAACTCCATCACAGACAAGAAAATAAGCTTGTCTTTGGCTTCCTAGAGCTAATGATTTGAGGCGGTGCACTGCTAAACGAAGGAGAGAAAACACAGCTCATCATCTCCCGGGACATTGAGAGTCATCAGTATCATCTCATCTACTCGTTTGGTCACAGATTCCTTGAAAACAACATTGGGAGAGTTTGATGAAAGCAGCCCATTGTCAGAACGGGAGATTTGAGTCTGATATCTGGGGCAGGACTCTGTTAGTCACGCTAAAACAACCGAATACTGGAGGGTTATATATATAATTCAATAAATAGAAATCAACAAATGACGCACTTGTTGGCAACAGCGAAGCAAAAGCAAGTCAAGCTAATCTTTTGAGTATTCAGGGTGTATAACAGTAACAAATCATTCTAATTTCGAGGCATTTATAGAAATTTCATGGAAGATTACTCATGGCAAACATGCATTGTTTGGTTGAAGCGTACCTGTGTGGAAAAATGTGGAAAATAGAAGCTAAAGCAAGCTACATTAACCTTCTATTGGCGTTTATCCCAGATTAAATCAAATGTTAAAGAGTTCGCCCTGCTCTGAAAGCCCCCGGGCCAACATGACTTTCATTTATAAGTAACTTTAAGCACAGAGTCTCACTGGGTGGTAGATGTAAATATTTCAAGCATGATTTTGTTCTCAAATTGTCCTTGTGTTCACACCTACAACGCCTACATGTACATGACACAAAAGTTGCACTGACACATAATTATTTGGTTCAAATTAAATTAAAAACAGATCTGAGACCGTGTTTAAATTAGCCCTAGGTTGTAAAAATAAGTTTACTTGGTTTCTAGGAAACTCTAAACAACAAAAATTCCATCCATCTGCAGAGAAGGGAAGTAATGAAGTACTAATACTGCGTTACTGTACTTAAGTAGATTTTTCTGGTATCAGTACTTTACTCCACTATTTATTATTTACTTTTAACTTTTACTCCTTACATTTTTTTTTACACAAATAGCTGTACTTTCTACTCTTTACATTTTTAAATAGGGTTTGTTACTTGCATTTTAATATGTTTAATGTATATTATTTCTTGTCATCGCACAATTTGAACGCCTTTTTGATTCAATATGTTTTTGTCATTGTGCGCCTGCTTGCTGCAGTACAGTATGTGGCTTTTCAATCTCTGATCACGCACCATAAGTAGGCTTGTTTATGCAGCTTACCATAGGAACAGCAAGAACTGGCAAATGATGTCAAGTTTATACCAGGTAATAAGATGCGTTTTAATCAGTCAGCTACAGGTAAAACAAGAGACATGTTTCTATTCAAATCTAGCATTTAAATGGGGTTAAAGTCTTTTGTCCACCTTCGACCATGGTGTACTGTACTTATCTGATCATTCAATCTAATACCGCGAAAAAAACTTTAACAATCATGTGCTTTTTTGGTCAACGTTTGTACAGTTAGTATTAAAGCAATTAAAAACTTTATGAATACATTACTTTGTTTCCAATGATTTCATATATGTGTAAGAATATGTTCAACAGTTGTTTTCAGTTTTAGTTCTCATTTCTTTTCAGTTCAAATGTTTTGTGCAGAAGGTTTTGGAAACTGCACAAAACAGGAAGATGTGCATTCACATGTGAAGCAGAGACTGATAAACAGACATCTTTTACCACCACCTGGTGGACGCCATGAAACAAAAACAACTAATCAATATAAATGTGAAAATTAGGAAAAAGTGAAACTGCACTTAAAGTTAATAACTTAAAGTAAAACATTACACAGGCTAAGGTAATTCAAACTATTACTATTTAAAAGTATATAGAAAAACTACTATCAGTATAAAATAAATGCATTTAAATAAACAGAAAAGGTCAGTCAGTTGGGGATTCAGACATTACAGGTATGCTTCTGTAATTTACCATAAAATGCCCCATATGTGATTTGCTTCCTGTGCATCTAGGCAAACAAAAGCTTCAATATGAAGAAACCCAATTAGGGTCTGGTGGCGGTTTAAAGGCATTCTCAACCCTCAACTCACACCATGTACCAGATGGTGTCTTTTGGCTTCCCTGATAAATATTAATGGGATTTCTTGAGTTGTACAACAGGCAGTTGGTAGAGCTGAATGACAGACTTGAAGGAAAAAGAAAGGATATGGGATTAATGAGATTAAAAGAGTAAAAAATCCACACTATCTAAAATATATCAACAAGTTGAGGACTTTCTCGTGCATTCAGTGAGTCTGTTTATGTAATTATGAAAAGTATAAACAGTGATTCTTACATTAGCAAGCAGTACCAATGTTTTAAAAAAGTGAAGTTGCAAAGTGAAAAGTTGTGAATCTTTGGCGTAAAACCAAGAATGGCAAGTTTGCCAGCCAAAATAGGGACCTTTCTCTTTCAGTTTGATGTGACAACCATAATTTTGAGCCAACTCTACTTAAGTCTCTATTCAAGTGCAGAAGATTGCAACTGTGGAGTGCAGACAAACACCCGATAAACATTTTATTGGTAAATATAAAAATGCAGAGTCATCTGAGCTTTAGCTAATATTCTAAACCTGAAAAAAAAAAATTTAGACTTGAATGTACCTTTTTCTCATAAAAAAATACTACTGTTCAATCATTCTTCATAAAGGGGAATCAAACGAGTTCCAAATCATATAAGATAGCTTCTGAAATCTTAGAAAATAGCATTTGAGTCATATACTTGTATATTTTCCCCATATTGGAGCTTAAAAATCAACATATGCCGTTATAATACTGGATGTACAGAAAATGGCAGCATTAACTTTCTTCAGGACACCTTTTGTGGTTTATATGTTTCTAAAAGTTCCAGTGACTCAATTTCAAGTGTGAAAATCAGAATTCTCATTTTTGGTCAAATGAATGCTTTAAATGGTATTGACACTGCATACTACGTCTATTCAGAGTGTATATTAATCATTCAAATTGGAGAAACTAAAACATTCATACAAAACACAAAGCAGTGCTGGCATCTGTGCCCTCTTTAAGTCTTTGCTCAATTTCATCACTTTCACTATTACGCTCAAGCGTCCAATCATTTGCCGTATTGAACAGCCAATCAGCAGATTTCTCTACCTCACAAACACAAGTTCATCATGCTCAATTGGCCAAAAAGCTCCAGATGGGGGCTGAATAGTGTTAAACCATTAAAAGTAAGCCAATTTAATGCTCACAGCTTGATGCATCCTGCAAATGTTTGAAAAATCATCATAAAGCTCAGTAAAATAATTCCACTTTTCAAGTGACTTACACTGATCCTCAATTTTCAGGAATAGCTCTCAAAACACTCATCAAACAGGTGTTTGATTCTAGACACTAAAGGATTAAATCAAACTATGCTCCTTTTACTATTCATAGTGTGCACTGTGGGTCAAACTGTGGACCAGATGCCCTGATAGTATGGCGTGTATCCAAGCAGATTTTAGGAGAGGCAGATTAGCCAGGCTTCCCTGTCAAGGCAAGTTCGGTTGGTATACACACAATGGAGGAAAACAGACAACACATTGGGGGACACCGCACAGTTAAGATGCTGACAAAAGCCAATGCCGAGGGGGAGGAGAGATGAAGAGGGGTGGGAAAGATCAGGGCAGCTGGAGGATTGGTGGCACACAGTAGATCTCATTGTGTCCGACCTGATTATCCTTCACGGGAGACACCAGTAAGTCTGCGGCTGCAGTAGTGGACTGATATAGTCATGATTCTGCTTGGTCTTTGATCATTCAAGAGACACTTTCAAACAACAATGATCTCTGCCTGGACTCTATCTCAAGACAGACATGGTGGTGTTTTTGAGTAAAAATGTTCGGTCTCTGTTGTCAATATTCAAGAAGAAGGGTGAGTAAATCCTGAAAGATCCAACATTTTATTCAACATTTCTCCTGGTTCTTAAAATACTGTTTACATATTGAATGCAAAATATATTCATTAAAGTTAATGCATCAAGACTAGACTTCTTGAGTTAAACAACTAGCTTGAACTTTTTATGCATGTATTTTTTTCTACAATAGCATGAAAAAAAATCACTGCTGTAAAAACATAACTGACAGTGTGGTTTTAGAGATAAAGTTCATTGTGTATATATGCAGCTTCTCATTATGTGCTATATGACATTAGCAGAATCAGTGTGTGCCAACTGAGAATTATTCCATAGTTATTCATGAAGAACTATAGGTCTATTGACATTCATACCTGAGGTAACTGCTTCTATTTATCGCTAGGGCATTGTTATGTAAATTGCCATCTTATATTTGTAACCTTTTATCATATACTTGTAGTTATAGTACGCAAAATTCTTATAAATTACAGTACATTTAACTGTTCCAAGAGTATGTACAGAGTTTGGTAAAACAGCACTTTCCTCCTTTGGTCCTACATTATGGAATGAAATGCTTAGTGTTATTATGTTTAAATATTTTTTAAATGTTTTTAAAAATCTTTCGAAGTCTTACCTGGAAGAATCATGGGATTTGTGTAAATTTGAATTCGTGATATTTTATGTGTGTTTAATTTTGTATCTGAAACTTTTTGTGCTGCCATTTTTGGCCAGGACCCCCTGGTAGAAGAGATAAAATAAAGGATATATAATAAAAAACTTTAAAAATAAGGAGCTGTTAAAAGTACACTCATAGTGCAAACCCGCCCAAAAGGTGTTGACTGAAATGCACTTGACATTTGAGTCTTGTGAAACTTTCAATATTTGCTGTAAACGGATGTATGAGTGCAGAACTGGTCTGGTACAAATGGAGCTGTTCTGTAAATAAAACATTCTTTGTTTTATATGTAGGAGCAATTTGCAAATTGGACTTATATATAGTTCACTTGCCTGCAGATTGTGTTTTCAGTCTCTGTTATATCACAGTGAAAGCAGTCAATGCCAGGACACCGGACACCCCCTATGGGGTGTACTACACAAGAAGCTTAAAAGTTGATACCCGGTGAGCAGTTAGAAATCTGCATAAATGGCTAAGAGGCTGAGACGGTCTCTTTTAAGGGAAAGTCCCTGTCCTAAAACACTCACCAATTTTGCAGTGCCTTTCGGAAACATAAAAAGTCCAGTCAGTAGTAGGCACTCAGGTGGTACACAATGAAGATGATAGGGGGACAAGAATGAAGCGTCCCACTGTTCCTTTGAGAATGACCCACTCCAACGAAAGACCACCTTCAAGTGTCCCGTTTCTCCACATCACAAAGTTAACAGCTAGTCTCAGTATAAGATTCTAAAACTACTAAAACAATTCGTTATACTTTTGATGTTTGTAATACCTTGGATGTTTTAGGAATAGGTTTGGAGGATTCGTCTCAGTTATTTATATTACAGACAAGGTTGTTTGTTAAATATGAACACTGATTGTAATATTTCAAAATTAAATAGATTTAAAGATAGAAAAGGCCAAGCCCCCTGTGCTGACATATGCTGAAGGGGCAGCTATGGAAAGGGTAATCTGGTATTTCAAGGAATTAAAGATCTGAAGAGATTACCTGGTCACAGCTTGAGTTGAACCTTGACTTGGTAGGACACCTTCCATCAAAATGTACCACTCACTCCCGTCAATGATCTAACCAGAATTGGCTGCCAACCTAGCAAGTGTTGCCAATGGATAAAGAAAGGATGGGCAGAGTAAGAACTTTTAACAGCCAGATTTTAAAGCTGTCAGTGCCTTTCATTCACAAAATGGGTATGTGAAAATCATGTTCACAAGCTCCAGGTGATAGAGTGATCCACAGATCTTTTCGGTACAGAGTTTGCATTTTTCCCTGCTGAGGGTGGTCTGGTTTTCCTCACAGACACAGAAGTGAGTGGATAGATGCACTAAATTGACAGTAAGGGTATGCATGTGTCCTAGCACTATGGTTGCACATGTCATTACACCCTCTGTGTTAGGTTGAGTCAGGAAGGTCAGCCGGTGTAAAACCTTTTCCAAATGCAGTGAAAAGATGATGATTTGCAGATGTTGACCTTTCTGTGTCTTTAGCGAAACTGTCCTGCTTATGCATCAACATCTTGATTTGATTTGTGTGAAACTTTCCAAAGTCTGATGAACTACCTATGATGTCAGACATCTGGGGTGTTTCAACCTGATCCTGGTAGACCACTGTCCTGAAGAGTCTAACCCTAATTAATCACACCCAAAACAGGTAATAAAGAGTTTGGATCAACTAGAAACCTACAGGCAAATGTGTTCAATCTGCAGGACATTGGCCTTCAGAGTGCAGGACTGCTCCCCTGCATGACATTGTATGTTAAAGAAAAGGTTTTGGGAAATCCATTTATATGTGCGTAACAGTGCCTTTACTTTACTTTCGCAACAGGACAAAAGCAAGATGAGCAAAGAAAGCTGACTGTACACTACACGGCTTCCCAGCACTACCAGGAGAATGTGTTCATAGAGGGGAGCAGGCCAAAATATCTGGAGGACCTGCATACAGAGGCCCAGGAGGGACTGAAGATACTACAACAGGAGGGTGAGCGCTACACCCACTTTTTCCAATTACACAAAACACACTGCTCGCGTTCTGGCCTTCTAACATACACTTGTGTTTTCTGATGCACCTCACTCAGTCTTTCTTCCATGCAGAGAACAAAAATGGAGTGGACCTTCAGGATGACCATAATGTGGTAAGTTCTCCATAAATATAGTACAATATGGTTACAAGTAAAATGATAAACAGAGTCCTAAACTTTACTTCAGTTTTTAGATTTCATGGGCAGATTTCACCAAGCCCCTGAAAATGTTTAAATTGTAATTTCGTATTTGTTCGCATTTTAAAGAAGGGTGTAATGTATACATTTAACTTTTAATGAATGTATTTATACTGATGAACTTCATGTTTGCACAGCCAGAGGAAGACACAAGTTCAAAAGAAAGGGATGAATCACTTGAAACTGATAGCACTACTGGAAACTCCATCATTTCAGTGTCGACTGCCTCAGCAGTCTCTTCACGTCCAGTGCTTACACGTCAAGGTATACAATGCTGACTTAATAAGAAGTTCTAAAATAAAACATGCTTAGTGGCACAAACACTGCCTCCTTTGTTTTCCCCACTAATATGTTTTCAGGTTTAACATTTCATTTATTATTTACTTTAAGTTTACACTGTTGAGAGCAGTAGCTCGAGCAAGTTATTATAGTGATAGCAATGCTAAGGAAAATACATTTTATATTCCTTTAAAGTTCCTAAAAAGTTTTAAAGATGTGCTTTTTTCCCCCAATATATAATTTATGTATGAACTATCACTCTTTAGGTTCTACATTTAAGCCCTTAAACCCTGTTAAACGACTGGATAAGACCAAGAGACGGAGTAGAAGAACAACTATCATGGGAATACCACAGCAAGTTCAAAGAGAACTAGGTATGTAATGCCATTGGCATATATTAAAACATCATTGTTTGAGTGTAGCATACCTCAAAACAGTAGTGCCAACATGTAAGACTATGATTTTCCATAAAATAGAAAAACAATTATAATAATTACTAATAATTTTTTCATACCTTAGATATGGCAAGAGGAAATATGCTGCAGCAGCTTCCAAATAGAGGACATGACAGTGAAGATTCATCTGGAACAGTTGTTCTACCAACAATTGATGGAGATCTCCCATCAGTAAATCATGAAGGTGCTCGTGTACACCTGCAGAACATTGAAGTCCTTCAGGCATCAATGGATGAAGAGTTCCTTTTGAACCACATCCATTCTGTCTATCAAGATGAGTTAAACCGAAAGCTTGGACTAGGAGCATGCCCTACACAGAGGCCTAAATCACTTGCTGTGCCAGGGATGACCACTTACTCTTTCCTACAAGAACCTCAAGGCCCTGTTATGTCTATTTCTCCACAGGCATCATATTTATCCAAGATTATTCCAAATGCAGTTTTGCCTGCTGCAATAGATATCATTGAAATTAATCATGATCACAACCGATGCAGTGCAAGTACAGCTGGCAAGGGTAGTATAGCATCAGCTAGCCCATCTTCTTCACGGTCTGGAAGTGGGACGAATCAAGCTCCACCCACTACTAGTACCAGCAGAAGCAATTCACAATCATCTGAGACTATAGTCTCCAGTTCATCCACAATCTCTTCAAAAGGAAAGTGTCTACCAACATTTGATGCGGACAGCACCAAAGATATTTCAGTTTTAATGCCAAAGGACATAAATGTTTCAAGCTCAAGCAGTTGCAAAAGTTCTGAGGGGAAAGGTACAAATCACAGACTGAACCCCAGGGAGTGTGGTGATGCAGTGGACAATGTCAGAAACAGTCATTCGTTCTCCCGTAGTCTCTCTGTAATGAAGACAAAACTACCACCAGCACCACCTCAGAGAACCTACTCACTGCATCATGAAAAAATTAAGCAGAGCCAGAGGGAGCAGGGAGACCTACAAGATCTCAAAGACATGGCACCAAATAATGAGCAAACAAACGGAGAACTCAAGTGTACAAAAGAAAATCATCAGTCCACCAAAAAGGAGAAGAGTTTAGTCCATTCTTTAGAGCTTAGGTCAGACTTCCACACAGCTGTGAAATCTAGTCCACTTAGTCCTGATCAAGTTTTCACTGGAAGGCATGCCAGATCAGGTAACACATCCCCACAGAAAACTAGAGAATGTGGTGAAAACAATTTTGATAGGACTTTGTCTCCTTCAAGTGGATACTCAAGCCAAAGTGGGACACCTACACATTCCCCTAAAGAGGTCAGTCCCTCCTCACCAGGAAAGAGAAGAGTAAAGCCTTCAAAACCTGAGAGAGTATGTGTAAAGACTTCACCTGTGGTTTCAGTGTCTTCATCACTAACATCTCTGTCTTCAGTTATATCAGATACAGCACATCAGGACATTCAAACCAACATCACTTCATCAGAACCACTCAAATTCTCCCCTCCACTTACAACAGTGAAAAACATAGTTACACCTACACACCAAACTATTGCTCTTAGGACACTATTCGACATTCCCCCACCACCCAAGGTAAAAGCTCCATCTCCCCCACCCCCTGAAACCTGGGTTCACAATAAACAGACCATTGAACTATTATGTGGCCCAGGTCCAAACGTCCATAGGTTGGAGTCATTAATAGGTAAAACTCAAAACACAAACTCAATACAAATGAATGAACAAATTATTCCAAAGACACAGACAACAGAAGAAACTAAGACTGGGATCCAACTGGAGAACAAAGTTGTAAAAGAGCTACATAAATCCACATCACCACAAGTGCATAAACAAATGACGGTAGAACCTCCAGATGTAAGGCATACAGAAAACCCAACATTACATAATGAATTAAAAGGTCCAGAAACACTTGCAAAGGTCAACCAGATCCCTCACACACAAGATGAGAAAATGGTAAAGGACCAAAATGACAGATGTCAAACACTTCCTACAACAAATGTACCAGCTATCATAGTTGATCAAAGCATGCTGTCACAAACAAACTGTCAAGGAAAAACAAAAGCTGCAACTGTGAGCGGCAATAAGAACCAAAGAAACTGCATTATTACAGACATCGAGAATCGTAAATCAATGCAAACACTCTGTATAGAAGTACCTGAGGTCAATGGTGTTTCTCCACCTCCTTCTCCACCCCCAGAACATCACCCTCCTCCCCCACCTATTAAAAAGATGTCAGATGTCTCAGTGTCTATACCACCATCCGAACAGGAGGAACAAAAGCAACAGGTAGAAGAACAAGTAACTTTCCCAGAGTCTTCTTGGCCTCCACCTCCACCACCAATGGAAGAGTCAACTGAATTGATGTTTGAGGAACAAGATGAGCTTGACTTCCCTCCACCGCCTCCTTCATTCATACATGATCCCATTTCAGAGATGTCTGAGAAATGCCATATAGAGTCATGTGAAGAGCAGGCCAGTAAACAATTATCGTCAACTAATGTCTCAGATATGGACAGAAGTCAAGAAACGGACTCAGAAAGGCATACCATTCTGCCAAAAAGAACTGTGCAAAATGGTATGGAGGACAAACAAGAAGACAAGTCTTCTGACAATGTATCAGAATTTTTGGAGGACCAAGCTGAAATAGAAAACAAAAATGTAGCCTCTACTAAAATATCCAGTCATTTACCAGATGAGAATTTACATAAGGAAACGCTGACTTCCGCTAGTATCCCACTTGCACCTCCTCTTCCTGTAGAAGAACAATCTACTATCAACTTCCGAAAGCAACTGAGCCTCGTAGGCAAAGACAACAACAGGAGCAAAGAACTTCTATGTCGGCACAAAAGCACACCTATGCCAAAGGAGGATGCCAACATTCCACTCGTCACACCTTCTTTACTTCAAATGGTGCGACTAAGGTCTGTAAATGTTGGTGAAGACCAAGTAAACAATGGTACCAATCCAAGTACTGAGGCTACAACAAATGAAGATCATAGTATTTCTAGTCAAGCAACACCACAGAAGCCTATTCGCAGATCCCTAACTTTAAAGTCCAATTCACCTGCTAAGTCATCCTCTGCTCCATCCGCAGTCCCATCCATGCGTCTTCAGGAGGCCATACGTATGAAGACTGCTGCAATGTCCTCCAGTGGAGTACCTGCAATGCTAAACCTTCGCTTATCTTCAGGCAGCAGTGCAACTTCACCTGTGCCGTCTCCTAAATCACCAGAAGGATGTGACTTACTAATGTCCCCTGCATCTACAGCCAGTTTCATATTCTCCAAAAACACAAAAAGAGTTGTCATTGAAACACCTACTTCTCTCGAGGTCCAAGCAAGCCTCAAACAGAGTCTTGCAGCTGAGATAATGCAGGTTTCCGACCAAGCCAAGACGACGATTACAAATGGAACAAAAAAGCCAATTAAGGTGCCGCCACCTGTTGCTAAGAAACCAGTGCATGGAAGCAATCCTCCGAACAAGATGGAAAATGCAACACAGGATAAGACGGAGATCTTGACAAATAAGCAAATAATGAGGGTTGATGTTAATGGGCAAAGTGATCAAGTGCATCCTGCTGGCCAGTGAGCACAATCATTAGAGAGCCAGGAACAAGCAAGTAAGAAAGCATTCGCAAAGAAAATGTCAATTTGTGCATGAAATAAAGAGCGAACCGTGTAAATGATCATTATAATTACTTTTCTTTTCAGGAAGTACGGAGACCTCGTGTTGAAGAGACAAGATGAGTTTTGATGGGATTGCCAGTAAAGATTAAAGGACAAAGCAAGTGATGAAAGCCTAAGTGAGGTCTTGTTCAAGAATTCATGGTTACCACCACCGTCTTAAAAGCCTTAGCCTGAAAATGGCCTTCAAGTGTATGCAAAAAGCTTTTATTCCCCAAACATGTTTTATAAAATAGCTTTATTACAGCTTTTAAGTATTTTTTAAAAGAGCTCCTCTGCTCTGGGAAAAGACACATTTAGTTTATTATCGACTTATTAAAGCAAATGACTGCAAGACTGACATCTAGTGGTCACTGTTGGTAGTTATCACTGCTTGGCGCAAAAAAGTCAAACCCTGTAACATATAGTTTTTTTGATATATCCAATATGTCCAAGCACAGAGATTGATTTTAGCTTTTAATGAAAGTTGATGATACTAACAATTGTGAAAGTTTTAGTGCTACTGCGATCAGCTTTCAGCAAATATGTAATTATACGTGTACAGAACCTTCTGTGATCTTTCTGGATTCTGCAGTACGTTAACCATGGCTGAAACGTGTATACAAAAAGTCTACATATTTACTTTTCATTAGATTGAAGCACTTTGTAAGCTAGATGCTGCATTTATGTTGGAACCAGCAAAAAAAGGTAAGAGAATTGACTGATGATGGTCCCTCTAAAATTGATGTAAAATGTATATATACACAACTTAAGTAGCTATTTGCTTCAAGAGGGGGTGAATAGAAGTGCTACACTGTTTTAAAATGAAATATGCATTAAAATATATTTATAGATTTACCCTGTTTTCACTTTTTCATTATGTTGTAAACATCAATGACCTAACCATACAAATGTAACATATATAAATATTATATGTTTGTATGATACATGCACTTATTAATATTAACAGATGAGGCTGCATCTACACTGCATATCTTGATGGTGAATTCCGATTTTGTGACTGTATCTGATTTTTTGATGACCTGCTTTCATTAGCTTTTAAAAATGACTCGTATCTGATTGTCTGCATTTACACAGCAAAGGCGAAATGACCAGGAAAAAAAGAGTGGGTGCTAACTGACAGCTGATAATACAAGACCGCTCTTTTTTCCTTTTCTGTATTTAAATCTGTTCGCAGCGGTTCATTTTTTTTAATTATTCTTTTGACAAGTTGTTTTAATATAGTTTATGATGCAAAAGTTCTCATTTGGCCATCTTTTTTGAATCTACGACTTTTTAAACCAGTAGGCATCTTAATGTAATGTCCATTGCATGATTTATGCACGTGATGTTTGCAACAGTTTTCTATAGTTTATATTAGTTACGTGGCAGATGTTGCTCTCTCTCTTTCTCGTTAACATGCTTAAATACTTGTGCTACATGACAATATAAAAGCTGTTTTAGCCCTTGTGCGAGATTTAAGGTTATGGACTCTGCTGAAGTCTGTTCTGCAATGAAAGTGTCAGTGTTGATGTCATTAGCTACGGTTTTTAATGAAGCCCGGCTTGCATTGACAGGTGAAAATCCTCTCTACCTGCTTACACTGTAGACACGAGGGTAAAGACCCGATTCATATCGGATAAATTTCCACATATTAGAGGCCTGAATCTGATTTGAGTGAATCAGAATCCATGTGGTTTTGTCCTGCTTACACGTACATGGGCCATATCCGATCTGTGCCACATGGGAGGAAAAAAAACGAATCAGAATTGAGCCACTTGAATCGTGCAGTGTAAATGCAGCCATAATTTTCTGATAAAGCTACTATTTCAGCACAGACAAATACACAAGTTCTTGTTCCCATAGTCTTTAATCATTAATTTTTTTTTTTAATCAGCTCCAAAAATTGTATGGTTAAAATGAAACAAGCACCTCCTTTCAAGAGATAATAACGGAAAAATAAAAGGCATCTCTATAATAATTTTCATCAAGACATACAGAAATCAGTTATGAATCATCCTTTATTTGAGTGAGTCTGGTTAACATTAGATAACTTCTGAATGCTGCATTATTTGAAGTTCTGTAAACAACTAATCTTAAAATATTCACCATAACATTTTATTGTTTATTTACTGTAGATTGTCCCACATCCGAACCGTTTCCATTGATGGTTAAATAATAGTTTGCATATTGTCACGGTGATCATTCTAAGCGATGATCAATTTCCAGACATGGCACCACAGGAAAGCCTGAGTTTGAAGACAACAGTTGAACTCCATTTCGTTTCTCCATTTATCGCTAATTTAATGAACATATTTACTGCAGTACTTTATGCGGAAATCATCTTGGACGGCATTACATGCAATGTAAAGCACAGACAATACCCATATGTATTCTTCTGCAGTAACTGTGAGCTATTAGTTCATTCACAGGATAAAATTCAATAAGGACAATAGAAGCCATTTGCTTTTCTATCAGAGACAGTTTACAGTTTTTGATGCTTATGATGAGTGATACAGCTGACACAGTGTAGACGTCATGTGGATTACGGTTGTCATGAAAACTCTCCCTCTGAAGCTTGAGAAAAACAGTGTAGATATTCTAGCTAATATTTCCACCTTTAAGTGTTTTGCAGGTGATCTGTCCCAGTTTGGTCATCAGATTTTGCTCTTTCCATTGAGCAACAAATTCACCCGAGATCTTCAGATCCACCTGAAGAGATCAGACAAATAAATATAGCATCAGGAAGACAAAATTATACCTTAAAAGCAGACATGCGTATTATTATTCGTAACACCAGTGGGCATTACATGAACAGCAGCCAGCAATGTGTTGCTTTTTTATTATATGATTAAAGCTGGAAATATTCCTTCAGTGATATAAGGAAAAACTAATAAAAATCTGTCTACAAATGTCCATAGACAACATAGAATGTTGGGGAAGGTGTCTTTTTTTTTAGGTTGTTAGCCATTGTCCCCCAATGACAATCGAAAATTGATTAATACATGAAAATTCAGTTGCCTGTTACTTTAATACAAAACTCGCACTATTAACCAACCATTAACTAAGACTATTAGCAAAAACTACTAATTAGGTAATATCTTAATTACATCTTAATAGAAGGAAGGTAATAAGCTGGTAGTTAACAGTGTGAATGGTTACTTAGGCCCTGTTTGCACTAATTTGTTTTAGTTTTAAAACGCACAGGTTTTGCTACATTTACATCTTCAGTCCACACGATCCCAGAGTTTGAGCACTGTTTTTTTAAAACGCTGGAGAGGCAATTTTTGTTTTAAAATGCAGCTGCTCTGTGTTTGTGTGTATGAGGGAAAACGCAGACATCTGAAAACAAAGGCGTGTCTGCAGACATTCGTCTATCTGATGGGGGCTTTTTCCTCAGTATTAGGCTAGTGCACAAAGTTAAGTCTTGCATCCTTTCCTTGAAAGTTCAGACATCGCAAATTTGATATGGAAAAAAAACTCCTGAGAACACGTTGGGGAAATCTTCGAAGGGAACAGTCTACTTTATAACCTCATTCACTTCACCCTGGCTACGTTGTTTCGTATCTTAACAATAAAATGAAAACATGAGAACTGCCTATTTACATTTTGATATTAACAACTTAACAGACACCAAAAATGTTGAGGCGTCATGTACATGCTACATATTTATGACAGTCATCTTCACTGTATGCATATTTATAACAAAACTGCCTATAACATCACTGTCCAACCTGCACTGCTCGTGTAGGGAGGTGCCCGCAGAGCTCCCGCTAACTGCCTGGAGCTCAGATGCATGCATGCATTCATTGCCGAGCTACCAGAGTGTGTGTGTGGTCATGTGATGTGAATTTTCAGCGGTGTAGTGTGGATGGAGATCTGTTCAGAAACTCTAGCTGAAACGCTAGTGTGGACACGGATCGTTTTTGTTTTAAAACGCCAATTTAAAACTAAAATGTATTCCTGTAAACGGGGTCTTAACTGAAGTACAAACAAATTATAAGACATATACAAAACATAAACAGCACATACCTGTAACTTCTCAAACACCTTTTTCTTTGGTTTCAATTCATCATCTGGTTTGCCTGATTCATAGCCCTCTACATAAACACGATCTCCTGCGGCAGATCCTTCTGGTGGATCCAAAGGCTCCACTTTCCTGGGCTCTCCTTCGCTAAAGGCCAAATCATTTAGAAAGGTCAATACAAAAAAAAAGACTTTTACATTGAAGATCTGTGAATGAACTGATGTGTATCACAATACGCTATACTCACATTGACGCACAGAGCACCATGGCTTGAGATTCAATCCCCCTCATCTTCTGCGGCTTTAAGTTGCAGAGCAGCACAACGAGTCGGTCCTGAAGCTGTTCCTCTGTGATATAAGCCACCAGTCCACTCACTACAGTCCGTGGCTGTTCTTCCCCAACATCAATCTTCTCCAAATATAGTGAGTCTGCATCTGGATGCTAACAGGTCGAGACAGATCTTTTAAACACTCTTTTATAGGGATGTCAAAAGTATTGACTTCAGTACTGATCGATACAAAAAAAGTTTTGTAGCATTCCCAATGGCATTTGAAGACTTTTGAACACATTTTTAAACAACAGACTGGCCATTGGTCATGTGCTCAACAGATATGACTGTGATCGGCTCTGAAGGCCATCTTCACAAACACAGATACACAGAGCATTTAAAAGCAACGTCTATAAGATGCCAAATATCAAATTCCCTAACTATAAAGCTACATTTCCATGACATCTAATGAGGATCAAAATAGACAGCTCTTGTGCTTATATATCAATAATAACACAATGTTAAAATAATGTTAAAACAAAAAATAAAAATATTGGTTATAGCTTGAATATAATTTTCTATGACTTTAAAGGGCCATGAACCCCCCCTCTTTCAATTCAAGTCTACCTCAGAATTTCTTTTAAAAAATGCTCCGAGAAGGGTGTGGAGCTCTGTGAGCAGGGGAAAAGAGTGGAGCGAACAACTGTTGGCTCAGAAAATGAGACAAACTGTGAGGAGACCCATGATTTGACATGATTTGATGAGACATGAAGTTAAAACGCAAAGAAATAAACAGTTAGTAATTTAATGTCCTGCTACACTTGTTATTCGTAATTTCATATACACATAACCACAATTTGCTATATCATCATGAAGATAATCGTGTTTATATAAACACTATAAATGTGGAGGACTTCTCTCCTCCTCAATCCCTCCTCAATCCTCCCTCAATCCTCAAACAGACACAGTTGATAGCAGAGCAGCAGGTCTCTTCCCCTGTCTATTCAATCCATTAGCCCTGCCGGTAACCTGGCGGATTTTAAACATGGGCAAACAACAGCATGAATATAGGCGATGTGTCTGAATGGTAAAGAACTCAACTAATAAAAGAGAAAATGTTCGCCATTCTCTAATTCTCGTAGAGCTCTCTTGACAAAAATGCTTGCTGGCAGGACTGCTTTGCCTTCGGAAAGCACGTGCTCTCATGAATAATCAAGAAGCTGAGTCTTCTCATAGGATAAGAAAACTCCACTATGAATAATAATAATGAGAAACCGAGGCACCATCACTCCACCCCAAAAATTATTTTAAACCCGAAAGATTAAATTAGCTGACAAAAGCTCAAAATTATCCAGTTTTCACCACAATTAAAGCTGACAGGTGCTAACGTTGTCTTAAATGATGCTCAACACACACAAATGCAGGGGTGTCGTGAAGCCACTATGAGAATAACATAATTTAACATAAAAAATAAGTACTTGCTGTTTGTGTGGCTGTCAAGTGAGTCAAGTTGAGTGAGTCTGGTTAACATTAGATAACTTCTGAATGCTGCATTATTTGAAGTTCTGTAAACAACTAATCTTAAAATATTCACCATAACATTTTATTGTTTATATACTGTAGATTGTCCCACATCCGAACCGTTTCCATTGATGGTTAAATAATAGTTTGCATATTGTCACGCTGATCATTCTAAGCGATGATCAATTTCCAGACATGGCACCACAGGAAAGCCTGAGTTTGAAGACAACAGATGAACTCCTGCGAGTTTGTCCATTTATCGCTAATCCCGGAGCTTCAACTTGTGTGGCTGTTTGAAAGTTTAATAGTAGTTTTACAAACATCATATTTAGCGTTTGTCATCTACTTTTTAAAGCCCAGTCTTAAAAGTGGTCATTTTGAAGCCAAATCTTTTAAAAGTTTATATTATCCTGACATGTTATCCTTAGTAAACAGATACAGTCTGGTGACTGCATTTAACCGAAGTGACTGCCAGTTGATGAGTGGAAAGGAATTAAATATCACTGCTGCAATAGGCGTGAGAAAAAAGAAAGTACAAAAAAAGATATTGATAAACAGCAAACTGGGAAAAAAAAAGATGAATGACAAACAAAAATCCCTGATATTCCAGAAATTCTATGACCCACGAGAACCCTGGCTGAAACATTAGCGGATAACTCCACTCATTGACGAATTAACTAATAGATGTGGCTTTCAAATGTGAAATTACATTTGAGCCAATCACATTCATTTCTGCTCAGCACATAAACAAAGTAGCCAATCAGCACTATTTAAGAACATGCGAACTGTTACCCAAGTCAACCCTCTTAGAAGTAAATCCTCATACAATGATTGCAGTCTCTACCTTTTCAACACTGATGACTTTGCCCACTCTGATGTCCAATCTGGACGGGATGACCTCATCGTCGTCTGTGGTTTGTTTAGGGTTGCCCTTAGCTCCGCCTTCTGTGAAATAACAACAATCGATTCAAACCTTGAAACTCTGTCTGACTTTTTAAAATGTTTTTTAGACATGCATTTACACTCACTGTTTTTAGATGGTTCTGGGTAAGCAGATAATGTCAGTTTTTTCAACTCAGGGCTCTCAAACTTCTTCCTGATAGGGTCCAATAGCTTGTTAAGAGCCAATTCTACTGAAGCCTTCAGGTCCCCAGGATGAATTTGCTGCAGGTAAGAAGCAGAAGTCAGCATACACTTCAATTGTTTTTTTAAACACACACTTCCAGTTTGGAGTAATAACTAAATTAATGAATGTTTCTAAAAGACGCCTCTTGCTCAATAAGAGTGCATGTTATTAACTGACAGCACATGTGTGAGATGGGCAAATATATCCTTTGATTTTGAAAGGAAAATCTACAAATCTGTACACTACATAGGTAATGTTTGTGTGTAAAGTATGTTTTATAAATGCTCTTGTGCTTCTAACTGAATAAGCAAACTTGAATCCATGACACTTAAGTAGTAATTCTCATCTTATGATTCACTTAAGAACTCTCCTATTAATTTTACATCTGAAATGAAAACTCATAATAATAAATGTGCAACGTCTGTGCAAATTTTCAATTAATGCCTTTGGTAAATCCAATAGAGTTTGAACTGGAGCAAGGTCCTGTGTATTGGAATTTAAATTCATTTAAAAATAAAGAAACAAATACATATTTGCTAAATTATTAAATTATTTAATTGCATTTATTAATTACTCAATTTATGTTATGTATATTTCCAGCAGCCATTATTCCTCTTTTCAGTGTCATATCATGCTTTTCAAATCATTCTTATGTTTTAACTCGATGCTCAGTAAACAATTATTAAAATATTTTTTGTGTGGAAAGTCTTGATACACTACAACTCCAAATCTGATTAAAATAATAATAACCATAACTTGCCAACAATAGAAAACATTTGTCAAACTTCCCATTAAAGACATTTGTAACATCACAGAAGATTTCTATTTCATTTCACTCAGTTTAGTTCTACTTTTTATTAATCAAATAATACTGAAATATGTGCGTCACCTTTTCTACATTCATATTTTCAACATTAATTAAAACAATTAATCATAACAAATATAAAAATAAATAAATGATATATTAAAAATACCCTTGCTCCAAATAAGCATATACAAATAATTTCTGAAGGATCATGCGACACTTCCTTGCCTTTGGAGAGCACAGGAGATTTATTTTACAAGGCAATACAATTTTAAACGAGACGTTTATGACATTTGTGAAGTAAAAAGCACTGTTAGATACTGTACCTCTGCAGCAAAGTCCTTCTGCACTTCCTCAAAATCTGTGTAGACTTTGTCACCTCCAAATTTTGGATCTCTTTTAATCACAAACTCTGTAAACGAAACACATCCATAAGCACCTAAATAGACGTTTACGTTGATTTTTTTTCCCTCCCTCAGCTCACCTGAGTGCAGAGGGAAAAGCACATGTTTGACGAAAGACAGAACTCCATTATTCTCCACGTTTCCAGGCTCACAGAACGCCTTCTTCAGCTTCTTCTTCACATCTTGGTTCTTGTCTAGCAGGTCGATCTTGGATTCCTGATAATCAGACAAGAAAGTTGCAGAATTATTTATTTTATGGCATTCTTGAAATCATTAAAGAAGATGTAGATGCTACTGCACCTCCTCTGAGGAGCTCATCTTGCTCCCGGTCAGTCCTGGAACCATTGGGTTCATCAAGTGGCTTCGTTTGGTGTACCCAAGAGAAGGCAGGTACTGCAAAACAAGTCAACTCAACTATAATTCACAGGAACCTTATATCTACCATCATTTCATATACTGATCCAAATTTGATCCAATTTCTAACATGGTTATTGCTAATATCAGAGTAGACTAAGTGTAAACACAAATTTCAAGACAGTTTTAATAAAGGCGCTTAAACAGTAATAAACAGTGCAAAAGACGAACACTAATCTAAACATAAAGTGTGTGAGTGATCTATTGACAAAGTGTGAATGAATGCATACTAATGTCGCTTATTTCCATGATGACAAACATCTCATAAAAGAGCCATACAAATAAGGTCGCACATAAGCAGAGCTGGCGATAATCAACTGACAGCACGTGTGAGATGGGTAAATATATCCTTTGATTTTGAAAGGAATATCTACGAATCTGTACACTATGTATGTAATGTTTGTATGTAATGTATGTTTTATAAATGCTCTTGTGCTTCTAACTAATTAAGCAAACTTGAATCCGTGACACTTAAGTAGTAATTCTCATCTTACGATTCACTTAAGAACTCTCCTATTAATTTTACATCTTAAATGAAAACTCATAATAATAAATGTGCAACGTCTGTGCAAATTTTCAATTCATGCCTTTGGTAAATCCAATAGTTTGAACTGGAGCAAGGTCCAGTGTATTGGAATTACTGGCACAAAATTTGACCATAATATATATATAGAGTAAATGTACCTTCTCAGCTAATGTGAAGATTTTCCTCTGGTCCACACCACCAAACTGAGCATCTACTTTTAGGTATTCCTCATCCAGTGCCTGATTGAAATGAAACACAGTGAATGGAATAAGCAGCAAATTAAAACATTGACAACTTAAGAATGAATGAATGAATTATAACAATTTTTAGATTTAATTATGTGAACAGAAGTATTTAAAAAGTACTAAAAGTAGACCTGTCACAATAATCAATATATCGACTTATCGCACAACACGTGGACATGACCTCAATCATTTCTGGGGATGCAATATATCGCCTATACATAAAAAAACAATTCTAGCAACATTTCAGCTGATTGCACAGCCTCTCTATCACTATTGGAGGTGTCAGTGTCAGTGTGGTTAAAAAAAAACACTATAGTATTTTCTATAAATTACTATAGTATATTTTCATGTGGGTGCCTGATGACTGAAAATAGATGTTACTTTTTTCTAGCTTTTTTTTACCTTGCACATTTCTTGTAAACTTTTACTATTGCTTATTTATTTGTTTAGGATATATGTTGTAACATTCTGATTCCCATACCCTAATTAAATTGTTAAAATGACTATAATTAAATGAAATATTCTTAAGAACAAAATTGTATGTGTTCTTTGGAAGAGTACTTGCATTATGATGCTATTATAGTGTCAAAATGGTCTTAAAATGACAATAATATTGTTTAATCGCAAAACATTTTTGTGCTATATAATGTACCATATATATATTAACGGGCCTAACTAAAAGCAGAGTAAATATTGTCAAATATTTTTACAACTTAGGTCATTTTTATCTTGTGATAGCAAAGCTGAATTTTAAGTATCATTAGTTCTGATTTCAGCATTACACATTCCTTCAAATTAAGCATAAATTGTTTTGTGGACACTTTGGTGATGATTTTCAAGACTCAGAACAGAAAGTGTGAAATTTAAATAAAGTAAGCTTAAAAATATTTATTAGTTCTAAAAATAAGAATTTTTAAAGACGGAAAAAAGAACAAAGAAATGTGTTAACAAGCAGTTTTACAATCTGCATACCTGTAGTCCAGGATACAGCAGACCACTAAGAAGAGGATGCTCAACCTGCTTGACCACCTCAGCCCCTGCTTTCTTTGCATCGTGTTCAGTGACCATGGAAGACAGACGGTAAACATCCAGAGTGTATTCTCTATAAGAGACCAGCCATGAAATTTGCTTTTATTCTTATAAAACAAAGCACAACAACCACAAACAAACATTCTGCATGCATGGTTCAAATCTTAATCTATGGAATAAAAACTTGAAACAAATTCTTCCTCAATTATCATCCGGCTACCTGCTGAGCTGATAATCTGTGCCTTTGACAAATTTGAGTTTGTCAAGAGGAACTCCAATGCTCTCCAACATGGCCTTGATGACCTGCTCATAATACTTCACCCGGAGCTCCAGCAGCTCCCAGGGAGCCTTCATGTTATCCAGGTAGGCATGGAGGTCTGCAAAGAGGATGGTCACCTTGAGAAAAAAATGACAAATAGGTATGAGAGACTCCAAGTCGTGACATCACATTTTTGTGTCTTAAGCCCTGCTCACACTGAGATTTCAGCCATGATTTTGTCATCTGAGACAAATTTGGGAAATCCTAAAAGATTCCTGAAATCCTGGGTTAAATCTGTGATCTTTGATTGTTGGTTTGACATGTTCACAGACAGCCGCTTAATGCTTGTTGCGATTAGATTTTTCCTCTGATGAAGTTATGGCAGTGTCAGATTTCAGACACTTTACTGCAGCTGTGATGAGCGTCAATCCAAGAACCAATAAGAGCACCGAATTTGGTTATGCAATCCATGTGACAATTCAAATGACCGCCAAGAAATGTTTTTTTTTTTTTCTTCCTGGTTTTATTATTGAGGCCTGCTGTGTGCAAAATGGCCGCTACAGTGTGTTTAAATTTGCTGTGAGGAATCATTTCAGAATGCTAGATAGTGAAAGTGTCACGGGTGAATGACGTCAAACTCGTGTTTCTTCTCAGCGTTTTCTTTTGTTTGGCACGTCTTCATTGTTGTTCAATCTGACTTCTTGATAGAGATTTTAACATGTGACGCGAGTCATGTTTGTGCTGTCTGACATGCCACAATAGTTCAGGATTTAAAAAAAAAATAAATAAATAAATAAATAAATAAATAAATAAAATCGCAGTGTGAGCCAGCCTTTAGTCACATGACATTTACAAACCATTTCACACATATGAAAGCATATTATTAGGATAGTTTAACCACAAAAATTAAAATTCTGTCATGATTAACTCATCCTCCACTTGCTCCAAACCTGTTTGAGAGGCTTTCTAGAAGACAATTTTTTTTTTTAATTGAGAACAAAAAAAAGGTATTTTGGAAACTGACAGCCATTGATTTTTTGATTTTGTATGTTAATAACTACTAGTTTCCAATATTCTTTATAATTATTTTTTTAAACCCATAATGTTTTGAACCACTGTGATCCTCAAATTGTCATTTAGTCAAGTTCTAATGTACAAGGGACAAAAAAAATGTACAGGGCTTACATTAGCCAAAATCTATATTGTTATAATAATTGAAAACATCCATTCATTCCTGACCCACAAACAGCAATGTCCAAACTCATAATTCAAACAATTAAAATGATTTTTAAAAAGACAAGTAAGTGCATAAATGCTCATTCAGAACCAATACACAGTGCCTAATACAAACCTCACAGCCTGCCTTTAGGAAGTCAGCGATTTTTGACATGGGGACAAAGTAAGCGACATGGGGTTTGCCTGTAGTCGCTGTTCCCCAGTAAACCTTCAGTTCCCGTTCCTTCAGGATCTCCTTCAGCCTCTCCTCTCCAAGAACCTCCTGAGAAAACATTGAGGTAAAGTTGGTTTTATATTCGCACATTCGTTCAGTGACATGCTCCCTATATTGTTTACCATGGTACCTTGAATACTCGATCTGAAATCACATGCAAGTATGACTTCAAAACAACATGTACAAGTACATTTTCATGTCCTAAAGTTTCCATGCAATGTCTAAATATACGTAGGAAAAGAAAAACAATACAAGTTCAAATTTATAACAGCATATCATGAATCACACAACAATTTATTTAGTTTAAATTTATATTTGTATCTATGGCTATGTAAAATGTATTTAAACAATGCTTACACAGCACTAATTATGTGAGAGTATGGGATTGGCCAAGGGCAGAAAAGAAGACAACTAACCTATATTCAAGTATACAGATATCTGTTTTCTATGACTTTTTCAAAACTTTGTGGGTTTTTCCAATATTGCCATGTCAAAATTTTCCATGATTTTTCCATGGTTTCTATGACCCTATGAACACTGTGTAAGTTACTTTCATAGCAGTAGGCTACTAATATGATTTTAGCAATTAGAATTTGGTGTGAATATGAAACCAACTTTACATAAATTGAGAAAACAACAGGGTGTTTAAAGCGACAACTCTTGTACTTCAAATGAAGATGAAACTGAAAATATTTTTTTAAAATGTTCGTATATTATTTGTATAATACACTTCAGATTTTAACTATGTATTGACCTCATAGCAAACAGAAAATAACATGTTCTTCACCTGAAGATTTCTGGTGATGAGCTGGAACTTCTCATCAGGACTCAGCTGCTCTCCCATGATGTCTGCTGCTTCTGTGCAAAATTAGATAATATGGGGTGATATGTCAAATAATAAACATAACCTGAACTTGTTATTCCGGTAGAACCTGGTAGAAATGTCACTATTGTTAATTTTACGATCAGTCATCTATCATTTAGAATCAGTGACGTCTGTAATGAATGAATCGCTGAGCTGTCTATGATACACCGGTTAACACCACGAGAGCTAGAAACACTGCAGAGCGGGAAACGTGTCGGTATAAATTTGAATATTATGTTCATAAACTGTTAGTGATAATAAATATAACAGAAATATGATATGCATAGCAAAATACAGTAAATCTCACCGGCGGCCGCTGAGAAACGTGTGTGCCGGTGACAGGCTGTTCCGGTTGAACCAAGATTTCATCACGTGTTTCATAATAAAAGCCATATCGAATATTTCAATGAATAAAAGTTTAATCAAATTTCAGTTAAATTTGTATACACATATATTTTTTTAATGTAATTATTTATTATTGAATAAATGCACTTAAATACGTATTATAGAGCAGATTTTAAAATATTTTGCGTTGTAATGACAGTATTGCATCAGCTCTGAACAATCCATTGTCGAGCAATTATCAACAGGAGGAGTAATCGAGGGACGATCACTAAGCTGCCGTCGGATTGTCTCCTCCAGGAGGCGCCCCAACTCTAAGGTAACAAACTTATTTTTATATTACTTTTTAATATTTAATGAAATTATTGGTCGATACTTACAGATAGGGTACCACATTCTTCGTTCTCTTTCGAAATTAATACTGACAAAATGACTCTTTTTGTATCTAAAATGCCGTCAACGGTAAGTTAAGTAATCATATATTTTCCCCGCTCAAACTGGTTTGTATACCGCCGTTTACGTTATACAGCCGAATATAAAATGTTAATTTATGTCATTATATAAAAAACGGAATGTGTAATATACACCATCTATCATTATTACAAATAATCAAAATAAAATGTCAAACTTTATATTTTTATTCAGCCAATCAATAAACGAGTTAATCATTAAAAAAATCATTAAAAATCATTTTCTTTCTATCTATCTATCTATCTATCTCAGGGGTGGCCAAACTTTCTTACAAAGGGCCAAAATCCAAACTTGATTAAGGCTAGTGGGCCGAAGATAAATATAGTTGCCATGGGTGATTTCCTAATTTATTTAATGATATTGAAAAATGACTAGAAAACATTGCTTTATATAGTATATCCTTTTACGTTTTATAATGAATTCCATTAAAAACAAAAATAATCTTATTTATAACAGAATTACACTGGTTTTTGCCATGATTTGCCTGCCAATATCTTCTGCATAGTTTTCTCTCCATCGAGTTACGGTATTTACATTTTTTCAAATCAGATTCATTTAAAATATTTAATTGAAACATCTCATTTCAGTTTGTATTTTTGTGTAGCGTAGCAATAAAACAAACAAACAAACAAAATGTGTTAAATTAGAAATTATGATCTCTTTGTTAAAGATATTTGCCCCATCATTCACACTCTCTTCTCAGATGGGATGGTGGGCCAAATCCAAGGTTACAATGGGCCAAATTTGGCCCGCAGGCCCTACTTTGCACATCTCTGATCTATATAGAACTAATGTATTCATGGTATATCTTAAGTCTTATTAAATTGCATAAGGCATAGTATAAAAAAAAACACAATGATCTTTCAATATCAATTACCATTTATTAACGACCATTTCCATTGTTACTTTTAAATAACTACACACGCATACGTTTAGGATTCCATCCCCAAAAATATATATAAAACCTATGTACAAACATCAGCACATTTATTATTTACAATAACTGTATTTTTGATATCAGAATGTGGAAATCTCAGAAACAGAGAACCACAAACTGGTGTTAATGAGAGCAATCGAAATGTCACAGATGCATCAATACAAAACGGACATGTTAGAAAACGGTATTAATTAGAAACATGCAAAAAAAAACAACTGCACTGATGAGAGTTCAATGTGCATCATATGTACATATGTATAACATACAACACTCGTATATACACAAATGTTATTTACAAGTAATTCCATTTTCTTCCAATGGATAGAAAATGAAACTGGCTATGTACATATTTCACAGCACGTACACATTTGTAGGGAACACTTGGCAAGTTACAGAGAACCGACATTAAGTAATACTATACAATAATAAAAGCACTAGACTAGACGAAGAATCAAAATGAACAGACCAGAAATCAAATTAATTTAACACCTAAACAAACAGTAGTGTCACCTGTAAACACACTGGTTGGCTTTTCCATAGGAATTAATGGCATATTATATATAATTCAGCAGTGACAACTCTACCCTAATTGCCCTTATTTTATGTGACAGAGGCCCTTAAACAAGATAAATTAAGGAAGATAAGAGAAAAAGACAGATAATCAAATCAACATATGATTTAAAAGAAAAGTAATAAATACTTAAATAATCTTCTTCACCTCTCACCAGAAGGAACTAATCATACATTTCTAGCCCACACATTCTGATGGCGTTCATCTAATTCAAAGCCTCAGCAGTACTTCAGTGGATATTGATCGATCTAATCTGAAGGTGTTGAGGGATCAAATTTGTACACTTTTCCCCTTAGCACATCCCTCTGTATGCCCCACGAAGATGAAAAGGAAAAGTAATACAAGAAAAAGCGATGACTTTGTGTGCAATACTAAAGTTTGATGTAATCAAACCCCACTTAGGTGTCATGGTTTCAAGTTTGCCTATTTAGTTAGAAGCACAAATGCATTTATAAATATTAAATTACATATAAACATTACCCATGTAGTGTACAGTTCACAGATATTCCTTCCAAAATGTACTTTTCAATAACAGTTGAAACGCATTTTTGGTTTTAGCACCTAAAAACCTTTGTAAATGTTTCAAGTTTCATTTAAAAGGTAGATATGTCCCACCTCATCATTTGCTTAGTGCAGTATATCGATGTGTGCTTATCAAAAGCTGGCTTTTTTTTTTTTAACCAGTGAGCAGCACAAATACTGGCGCCACACACAAGCCGACTCCATATTAGCTCCTGCAACTGGAAATGGCTAGGCACATTGAGCTTGAGATGGCACAGACAACGTTTCCAGTTGATCCATATTTCTGGAAAGGTGATGATGCTGGAAGCTTTCAGCCACAAGGCAAGGTTGGTTCAGAGTATTCACTCTGGTTTGTTCTGGCTCTGTTGGTCCAACTCAAATGTCACAATGTCCCGTCCAGGGTTTTTGATGCTATTAAACCACGTTGAGCTCAGTGGAGTCTGTTTCTGAATCCATCTCATTTTCTCTGTAAAAGAGCCACACAGGTCAGAGTTAGGCAAAATTAATGAATCACAACCCCCTCAAAAAACAAGAATGCTACTAATCAGATTTAAAGGTTTGAAAGTACCATGTTAATTTACAGTTTTGAGAATGTTGAGCAGGCTTAAGTTAAGCAAGACATGTGACTGGAAGACTGGAGCCCAACATATACTTTGTATTACAGTAAAAACTAGAATACACTTGAACACTTAGCATAGCACAGGTACTTGGCATGAATATTACAAACATTCGTCTTCTTCTAAAAAGTGATGAGCACCTGGAATGTCTTTGTACACATCTATTCGAAATGTGCAAATATCTTTTAGTCCTCTCAATCTCATACTGATCAAAAGTATGGCCATTATTATCGCTGTTACACAGCAAAATCCTCTGAATAAAATGTACTGAGTTCAGAGAGTATTTGGTTCAGAGAGTATTGCCCTTTTTAAATACGGACAAACAGGTTTGGTAATAAATAAAGCTGCTGTTTGTGAAGTTGCTTATTGATCGAGTTGATCCTCTGCTGATATTGAGAGATTCAATGTATTATATTTCAGCTGATTTCATCTAAGGCTGTGAGTCAGTTTTAGTTGTGTATTTCTGCTTATGAACAGCAGGTGCTCATCATCAGTGTGAAATCATCACCTAGTTAAACCTTTCATTGTCCTTTCAACTTGAGTAACTTTAACTCAATTTACAGAGGGACCAAATACTATCTAAATGGAGTACATTTTACTCAGGAGGATGTTGCTGTGTACCAGTGGTTCATTGTTGTTCTAGAACTGTTGCATAAAATTAATATCACATTTGCACTTATACTATATTAAGACAAAATTGAGTTGTTGGCACGTGTGGCATAACGGATCTTTATCGCATTTCCCTGTTTCTCAGAAGTGAAAGTTATGACGTAGTTGGGTTTACATAGAGTAATGCTTTAGAAAGTACCATAAATACATTTTTCACATTCCAATCTGATCAAATGACTAAAATGAAAATGATAGTGTTTTTCAGGACTAGTGAGAGACTGATAACGGCAGCCAGAAGAGAGTGGAAAAAAAGTTAAATGAACTGTCTTGCCCATAGATGCTGCATTACAAACACCTCGCATAAGCAGTAATTTGTTTGTTTTGTTTTTTTGTAATTTGATGCAAGGGTGATATAATACAATATATAGCTTCATAACTGTAAATAAGTTTTTCTTTTCTTTTTATCTAAACACGAAAAACTTTTGAGGATTTAAGATGCTGATAACTTTAATTTGTCTCATGAAAAAGGTTCGCTGCATCATACAATACAAATAAATATGAAACAAAAACTAAGAATGGACGTATTATGTAATCAAATTCTATGTATATACATAATTTCTTGAATTGTAGGAACGTATAAATGAAGTGTAAGATGATGGGTTTGCATGTTGGGTTCGGCATAACTAAATAATTGAAATATAGGGTTAAACTAACCTTAATAAAAAGCACTTTTTAATAAAAAGTACAATTTGGGGCAGTTACCTTTGTTCATTAAGCAGTTTGCGGTTGCCTTGTCGCTTTTCCTCATTGATGGGATAGGAGATGAATATTAGCAGTCCGATAATGGTCAAGACTATGGGAGCAGCAGACACCAGGATTTTCAAGGTTAGCTTGACTTCAGCAGGTTGCGTGCAACCTCTCGTCACATAGCCGGCGAAACTGTTTCATAGAGCAAGAAACAAAAGATTAGCACGTTAAATCCAGCCTCGTGACTGATCAATGAATCTCACATGAAACACTGTCCTACATGGTCACGGTCTTCAAACCCAAAAGACCCATACGAGAAGTGCTAATCGCATTATATCTGCAGGTCAGGAGGCCAGACTGATTCTCATACAGTAGAACATAAAGCCAGGCTTATTGGATCATGCAGACTATAATCCAACGTTAAAAGACCTCATTGACTCGTGAATTAAAGTACATAATTTTACAATACAATACATGAAAATGAGAATAAATATTTAGTTTATATTTAGTATATATTTTTTTCTTCTCAAACAAAACAAATTGACCAGTCCCACCCTAATAGTAGTGTAAACTTACTCAAGACTAAGAGTTGAGACCCCCAAAGAAACTCCAGATGCAAACTTGGTGAAGAACACATAGAAGGAGTAGAAAATGGCTTCATGGCCTTGAGATTCAGGATTTTGGACTTTAAAATCATCTACAACGTCGGGCAGCATGGACCTGAGCACATAGAAAAACACACATGAATACAAGTGCATCAAATTTGGAAGCCACATTTTATTCGTTGTTGTTTGATGTTTACCATGGCAAGAGGAAAGCTGCTGCCACGCTGACTCCAGCAGCAAAAGACACAATGTATGTCACAGCAAGACTGCTTGGCACCAACACTACAGAAATCAGGAAAGGCACCACAGACTGCAAAGAGAATATAAAACAGTCGAAAACAGTATTTAGATGACAGACGCTGATGGTCAGTTTAACTGAAGGTTTGAATGTGTGCCACTGACAATACTTACTGTAGTCCCAATATACACTGCAGTCTTCTTGCCAAATTTCGTGAGGAACCATTGCCAAAATGGGATAGCAAGTGTGGCGGAGAGCTAAAATAGAGGAAATTAAAATAGAACCGTCTTAATGAGAAATGCTGTAAAAGTGTGAAGGATAAAAAGGGAAATTTTCTGGGAAAGCTCTCGATTCAGGTTGACACTATTTAAAGGGATAGTTCACCCAAAAATTATTCATTCAGTCATCTACTTGGCCTCAACTTATTCAGTTTCTACTAGAGCTTCTTTCTTCTGTTAAACACAAAAGATGACATTTTGAAGAATGTTGGAAACCAATATGCCGTATACTTTTCCCTAGTATGAATGTCAGTGTGTGAATGGAGTAAAGTATGAATATCCTCGTGTCCAACAGAAAAAATGAAACCGAAGGTTTGAAATAACTTCACTAGGGCAAGTAAATTTTCATTTTGGGGTGAACTATATCTTTAATAAAAAAAATATATAAAAAAAGCACAACAGTTACAACCTGAACTAATGTCATTACAAAGGTCAAATTACTGAAAGAAAATTATGAGAATCATAACAATTACTTTTTTTCCCACATAACGTTAATGTTTATGCAAATTTGTCAAACATTTTAAATTTTATTCATGTGCCATTTTTAAGAATCAAACACATGACCTCGACCTTAAAAGTGCTATGCTCTGTTTTTGTACTGTTCTATCTTTTGCGATTTAGGACAGATAAGGCACGCAAGCAATTCACTGACCAAGATTTGATTTCAAAATCTGGATCGCTGTATAAACACTGACTGCCAACAAGAAGGCTAAACACACCTTTCTGGCAATATTAGAACGTTGACTTGGTGTCATATTTTCAATGTCTAAAAACTTTCTATTCATCTCCCTGAAAATTTTGTAGTCACAGAGAGAGAGAGAGAGAGAGAGAGAGAGAGAGAGAGAGAGAGAGAGA
>CAIGQQ010000001.1:13988974-14010006 GCA_903798035.1 Danio albolineatus
AGAGAGAGAGAGAGAGAGAGAGAGAGAGAGAGAGAGAGAGAGAGAGAGAGAGAGAAACCAGTATTGGGTTTACATGACAACAATAATCCTTTCTTTATGAACATGAATTTCATATGGAATGTGGGTTTGAACGCTCAGATCTCAAGGACAAAAGAACATGAACTTATTCAAAAAAACAAGATGAACAACTTCTAGTTTTCCTTCAAACAATAATCTGGTTGCCAGTGCATGTTTGACAACTCTTCTAGGATACTGAAGCATTCAATATTAGTCTTTTAGCATTGAAAAAGCACAATCAAAATGCTTTACTCACCATAATGACGAGCAAGATGTTTTGGAAGTCATTTCTGAAGCCTAGGTTGTAGATGCAAAACAGAGCAAAGTTTCCTTCCAGAAGCTGCAAGAAATGTTCATAGGCATAAGCTACACAGTAAGGAAACATTTGGAAAAGCTAACAAAGTATTGGCAACAGTGCTGCCATGGCGGTTGCAGTTTAAGCAACCTAACAGCTGGTTGTGACCACAGATCAACCTAAATTATTTGCATGAGGACTTACCATAAAAGCCAGAGAGGTGAAGAGGAAGCCCATGACCAGCTTGGCGTATGGACCGTGACCCATTACCATGCAAATACCCTGGAAAAATGACATGGGCTCAGTCCTTATCCTGCAAGTGTCTGTTAAAAAGAAGAGAAAGTCTAGATGAAATGATGAAAATATGGCACAGGATCAAACAAATGGCAATTAAAGTAGCTACAACAAATGCAATAAGTACTATGGCAAACACTAAGCTTCTTGGTTATTCCCACCAATTTTTAGGTGTTAACCTACTAAAAAACGAAAGGGAACTTGTGCACACTGATCTTCAAATCTTGCATTACAAGGAAACCACAAACATTTTAATTGCTTGTTCTCTTTCATTCCTATGCCTTTAGCATTATAAATCCACAAATGAGGCATGATAATAAGTCAAGACTGTGCTTGCCTTTCACCACTACAGTACAGTACAACACACAGTACAGTCACGCTATACTGTAGACCTGCTTGTTTTAGCTGAATAGTTTAGTCCAAAATAAAGAATACACCAATAATGAGACAGCTTCATTAGACGGCTCTCTCCATGAAAACCATGAAAGCTAATAACCCTGCTAAGCTTCTTCCCTGGCATTTCCCTGGGACCACCTGAGCTCTGCTGAAGGGCAAACTACTGACTCAAAGTAACCCGAGCAGTGTGGAAAAGCCCAGAGCACATCTGCAAGAACCCCATGAGACTGATAAGCAGTGTTATACACATTCACCACCAAAACGGCAAGTTTGGTTGGGGCAAACTCAAGGAACCACTTCCCCATTTAAAGAAAAAAAAGAAGAAGCTGATCACAGTATAGTAGACGAGAACTGCTGTTTACACAATTTACAAATATGTTCTTTGCAGGTTGTTTGCCAGTTTTCGACACTTCACACAAAAATAAATAAATATCTGGGTTACTTTTTAGCATACTATAAGAAATTAAAAGCTTAAACTTACTAAATCAAAATTGAAGATTTAAGATAATCTACATTATTATCAACATTTCAAAACTTTGGGGCCAAGCTAAGCCGAGTTTGGAGAGTTTAATCAAGTTTGTGTCAATACTTTTATTCAACATGGAATGCGACTGCATTTATTGAGAGATTTTTTATTATTTAATTTTTTATAGTTCAAATATAACAAATGGTTTCTTTGAAAAACATTATTTATTCATGAACCGCCAACTTATCCAGCATATGTTTTACACAGCAGGTGCCCTTCCAGCTGCAACGCATCTTTGGGAAACATTCATACACACTCATTCACACTCATACAGGCTCGAACCAGTGATTGTGCTACCCACTACGCTACCGTGGCGCCAATGAAAAACATTTGAACACCAAATCATTATTTCATGAATATTTCTGAAGGCTGAAGTAATGATTACTGTAATGAAGTAAATAATTTTGCTGACCCCAACATTTTTACCATGTAATACACTAAAAGCAATGCCAATTGTATTAGTACCAGCACTTACCCTTTTGTTCTTTCACACCAAGGAACAGGACCACAGCACAGACAACATAGATGGCGCAGATGACACCAGATGCAATCATGTAAGCATTTCTCTGTGGGAACCATAAGATACCAACCATTTAATGACAAAAACAAACATTAATTTTAACAGCCGGTCTTAAAAAAAAACACTTACCAGGTCCTGCAGCGAAACATGAGGCTCAGTGATGTTGACGTCGGGAGCCATCTGTAGATCTGTGGAGTTCAGGTCCATCTCACTGCTGATACAGGGAGCATTGGCCATTCCCACAATCTGACCCTGAATAGCAGTGCCAATGAGTGTGCCCAAAACCTCAACAGTCATTCCTGAGGTAAGAGATAAGGAGTTAGCCATGCAAACACATCTAGCTGTCACAGAGAACACAACTAGCTGTAAATGCTTTAAAACTCACGGTAAGCTGTAGCCGAATCCCTCTCTTTCTGTTCAGTACTGATGAACATGGTAAGAGCAGAGTATGGCACGTGGAAGCACTGTTTTTTAAGAAAAATAAAAATTAGGAAATGTTCTCAAAGCCAAATAAGCATCAATTTATGGTGTTATAAATATGATAACTCACTGTCTGTAAAGTTTGGAAGCAACAGTAGAAGATCAGGTACCAGACAACTTTCCCTTGGTCAACAGAGGGCACGTACCATATGAGGAAATAGCAAAGTACAGCAAATGGAGTAGACAAAACAATCCTGCATGAAAAAAAAGAGATGACATTAGTGGAATGGTATAAAAGATAATCATGATTAGCATGTTTGGGAAACAGATAATACACAGAGTTGAAGTGTGCTAAGTAAAGTGTTACAGCACATCATGTGCCAAGCATGTCATCATAAGTTTCCCAACATATTGAGTCACAAACAAATTTTCTAGGTCACTTCCTGTCTTTGTTCAGAAACCTGCACGACTCCTAGGTGGCTAATGCGGACGCTGAAGTGGAAATACAGCATCTGCCCTTATCTGTCATTTTTGTACAAGGAAATTTGATTTCAGTCACGAATGTCATGACATGTCATGAAACTGAATGGCATTCGTTTTCCTGGTAAAGTGATTTATCGCGTGAGCAGTAAACCCAAGCTTTATTGACTTTATCGAGAAAGCGGAGCCTCACTTGGCAGTTTTTTTGTAGAGCATACCTTCACAGAATCAGAGTCCACAGTACTCCCCTGATTGACTCAGAATATCAATGTTTGTATTCACTTTTTTTTAGCTTCACACCCCTCTCCACCCCCTTGCTGTTTATTTATTAAACATTTTGGCTAATTCCATGATGCTTTCAGCTACCAATAAGACCGCAGTACTCAAAAGTGTAGCATTACCCATCATTAAAGCCATTTTCAAGATTTTTACCCAAAATATGTTTTCAGGTCCCACATGGACTTTCACAGTTATGTGAATGTAATGATTTTTAATTCATCCAAAAAATAAATCAACATACTACTGTGTTCAGAATGACACATCACAAATATTTTAGGCTCTATAAAAAGAAAAATGATCAACTATTATTGTAGCATTGTCTAATAATGTAAAAAATGATCTAATGATCTATCAATGAGCACGACATTTCTTACTGCATTTTTTTTGTGCTAACAATAGCGAACAACAATACAGCTTTTCAACTACAACATTCACAGGCAGAACTTGCCAATATTGTGTAATACTGAAATATTAACCATGGATAATTTAAATTATACTTTAATTTATTAACGCTTATACACTTATACAGTTGACATAAAAAAAAAACATGTTCACAACATTTAGCTTAGATTAAATAATGGACTTTGCCTGCACTAAACAAATATCAGTGTAAACAAGCCTAACAGGTAAAGGTGAGTCTGCGTTTGTTGGAGCGAAGGTTATTCTAGTGCATCTCAAATCACTGACAGAGACATCCTGGTAAAAAATTTTTTTTTTTTAATTCAAAATCGGTAATGACCAACAGCTTATATTATAGTTTATTTTGCAAGAACATAATACTGTTATGCAATATATTTAAAATGAAATAAGTATTTGTCTACACAGGTCTATATTTAGGAGTGCATTTGATGGAGAGAGGGTGATTTCAGTGCATTTGAAAATCACTTACACTTATGAAAAAATCTTAATAAAGTAATAACTGAGAGCTCTATTGTACTATAGTTTATCTTACAAGTATAATATCTATGAACAATTTGTTATATCAGTTTACATTAAAAATGTAACTGTAAAGACTTAACCGAACATATGTTTTAGTGCACATTTAGCAAAAAGGGTTCAAAATAGCAACTAAATCTCCCTCTACCCGCAAGACCCAGCCATTTGAACTAAAATAACCCCACCGATGAGTGTGCCGCCTTTGACTTGAGGCTTTGCTTGGTCTGCCTTCCCCTCATTCTGATTGGACAACAGAGATGGTGTGTTGTGGGTTGGACCACTCATGCTGCAGACGAATTTGCATATTTCTCCCAACCCCCATGCATGTGGCACAAAAAAGGAATGTCTTCCTTCAACGCAGGACAAATGCCGTGTTATGCACGCCATTGCTGAATTACAGATAACTCAATCTACACTTGACGAGTCCCTTAAAGACAGAAAATATTCCACAGATAAAGGCAGATCAGAGATGTTCTTGGCCTTTCTCGCTCTTAACATCTGTAGAAAATCATTTGTGGTTTATGAGGGAATGGTGTTCAAATATTGACTTTTACAGTTACACAGAATGCAATTTCAGTGACTACTGAAAAACCTTTGTAATGAATTGCCCTTCGGTTATATGATCTTAACTCACATGACTATTAATAATATGTGTGATTGAGTACAGAGAAAATTCAATTATACAGGCTTGTGTTCTATATGATTCTCCAAGGGGATACTTTGGGGAGAAAAAAAAAACGTTCTCTTTAATTGTCACGTGTACCCACCTCTACAACAACAAACCTGTCTCTTGCACTCTCATGTGCAATCCCAGAACAAACTGGGCGTTCACTAGGGATCTCCTAATGGATCCTACCTAAGAGAATACAATCATCCAGCTCAGATTGAATGCCATTGAATTGAGCTTAATAGGGCATAACTTTCTCACCAGCTTCCTACCAGATTCCTTCACATGCCCCGTGTCCAGTTAGAAAGGAGTCACACATTTCTCTCACCCCACCCCCAGTTCCAAGCACTTCCTCTGACTGGTTTTCCACTTATTCATACAAATGGGAGACCTCCTATTTCTGAGGACTTAAAAAAGCATGGCCGCCAAAACACTCTTCAAATGCACAACTGTATGACATAAAACGAAATAATAAACTGCTTTTTCAGAGCTTAAAATTGGTTATTTGTCAGTACAAATCATTTTCCCTCCAGTGTAAGCCTAACAAAGCTTCTACCAACCCCGGTTATTGTATAGAAAACCGACACAACAGACACCTCTACCGCCGCGGGCATCACTGTCACTATAGAGAATGCATGGGTGAGCCTAGGGTTAAGGGTCATTCGTTTCAAAGTTTAGTTTTTTTTTTCTCTCATTTATTTGTTCCTCCAGTCAAATGGCATCTGAGGACTTAAAAAAAAAAGTTGATCGGCAACTTTAGGTTGACAAATGTCAGCTTAATATTTTCTTTTTACTTCGTTTTTGGCAATTTTTTTATTTTTGCTAGAAGTAACATTAAACTTGAATGAATATTTGATATTTATAACATGAATGAATGTTTTTTTTTTTTTTTTTTAAGTTAAAAGCATCCATAAAGTTTTTTTAATTTTATTTGCCTCAGTATACAGTATGCCATTTGTAGTTGCAAGTTGTAAATAAAATAAAGTTGAGTATATTTCACAGGTTTCTGCTTCAACATTTCATGTTTAATTAGATGCATTGCTTACACAGTTGTCTGTATTATCACTTACAGGCACAATATCAGTGAAATGGTTTGATTTCCAAATAGTTAATTAACATAAGTATAACAAAATATTAGCAAAACCAGAGAAGTCATTCAACAGGCCAAATTATACGCAAACCATGCTTGTTGTCAGGACACAGACAGTCGCTGGTTTATTCAGGCGTGTGATGTAGAATCAAATCAGATTGGCTGTCTGAAAATGCAAATTGCCCAGAGGCAGTGCTTCTGTAGTGTGTCCAGTCCCTCGACCCCCCATGTGTCCCCTCACTTAGAAACATCACCAGACATACTTGGCTCTCCCACTTAAAGTCTACACCTCCTGACATTTCACAACGATGGAGAAATAGGTCAGAAGACAAAGCAAGTGACGGACCAGAGAGATTCATTTGGGATGTATTTTAAAGAGGTCGTTTGAGGGAGGAATTGAGAAACAGCTATTTTCCTAAGAAGGGCAAACCAGTTACTACAGACAACATGCCCCTTAAACAAGACTATTCCGAGCCGTTCAATGAATCACATAGTTTAATGTGGAAAAATGGCTCTGAACATCAAGACCTAAACAATAAAGCATTGGAGAATTTAAGTACATACCAAGGCATCATTCGTCCAAATCTGGTCCAGGGACTCCGACTGACAAGAAATCCCACTGTAGGGTCTGTGACGGCATCCCATGCTCGACCCACAAACAAGATAATGGAGGCATAAAATGGATCCAACTATCAAGAAAAGAGGGAAAAAAACATTAGAGATAATTTGGCATTAGAATGATGTCAAACAGATGACAAATTAATAAGAAATATTCATTATGTTTGCTTTATTAAAGGAGAAAAATAGAAATGACCTTTACTAAACATACTGGGGGAAATAAACAAATCAATCTATTTTGGTCATAAAGAAAGATATGCACCGCTACATATCAGGTAAAGATATGACTTCTCACCATAAGCATATGCGTTTACAACAGTCTAAAGGGTTAGACAGCATGTAAACTACAACAAAGTTTTACACAGAGCTCATGGTGCCCAGTGACCTTGAAATGCACGAGATCATAAGCCACATGACAAGCAAATGGAGTTACTCCTTTGAAATGGCTTTACTTACAGTACAACACAATTATAAAACTCCTAGAAATGTTGCAAAGATCAAGTGCTTCATGCTGACATTGTGCATTGTAGGAATAACTGTTAATTATGGGATTAAACACATTAGCAGAATACACACTGGGAACCTGTCTCCTGCAGTCAGTGGTTACATGATAAACACTGAAGGCTATTAGAACAATCCTATTCAGACTCTTTAATCTGGCCAATAAGCCTGCCAAGACTACAGTAGCCCCAAAAGTTAACGGCACCAAAGACCTTTGCAAAAACGATTCATTTTCCAGTACAATTCCCCCTTTGTGACTGTACTTGTCGTCTCAGACTATGCGAGCAGGGGGTGTAAAGAAACCCACTGCCCCCTGAGGATCGCAATCATATTCTACATTCTACAAGTCAACTTGATCTTCTGTTACGAGGCACTTTCCATAAAATCAATGCACGAGAAAGGGCCTGGCTTTTTTTTTTAAAAAATAAAGAGGTTAGGCAAGGCAGCGCAAGTTCAGAACATGTTGATCTTCAACCTACATATTTGATTTCTGCCCTATTATTAGTGCTTGACAAATTCAAGCACACTTGTGAGAAAATACAATGACATCAACTCCACTTTAACACCTGGTATTAAGATGCGTCATCAGCAATCTAATCACACACTACATTCAAGTGTAAATGTTTTGAAAACACATTCAATTGGATTGCTTTTATAAAATGTAAATACTTGTGGCTATTTAAATGGATTCAACCGCACAAAAAGAACAACTCTTTTATCAAATTGGTCAATGAAAATGCATAAGGTGTAAACACTGCAGAAGATGCATTTTGGGCCAATTGCATTCACAGTGGAGACACCTGGAGTTTTCAATCCATCTCTTTTTTTCTTCACTTTTGACTATTTTCAAGATTTCCTAGAGGGGACAGTCTATAGGAGGGTTTATGTATAGGCGATTTCTAATATTGTGATGTAAAATTGAAAAATGAGCTTGCTCGGGCAATTTATTTGAACTCAAAAGGAGACAACAGAAAACATTATGAAGAGAAGCTGCTTTTGTTTCTGCTGTGATAGCCACAAAACTACACAAAACTCAATGTAATACCATGTTAGACAGAAGGTTTTTTTTTTTTTTTAAAGTGTTAGCTCTCTCAAAACACACAAAAAAATATATCAGGCAGAAAATCAAAAATCATAACGCTCTACTTACCAAAGCAACGTCCAGCAAGTAGATCTGAAGGAAGAAGCCAATTGCGCATCCTGTTATCTGATAGGGTGCTCCTCCGATGGCATAACACAACTTGCTGCACACTGACAACCGGCTCTTCGTTTCATGCTATGTATAAAAAGAAGAAATAAGAAATTACTTTAAAATCCTAATAAAATAAAATAAAAACATTCAGAATATAGTATGGATGCAAAATTCAGGTCATAGTAGTTGCTCATGTCTCAACAGGGATCTAAATTAACCTAATTGTGGTGTAAATAGGCACACTTTGTCCAGACACACTGTAATTTGGCTTAAGTTGTTGAATTGCTTGGGTTTCAAGCGTCTGTTTCAATTATGCTAATACTACGCATTTCTGCTTGACTTGCTGTTTGGTTCTAATCCAAACGAAGCCTCATTCGCCATTCAAACATGTAGATTCTTATATTTGGGTCAACATATGAGCCCTTGAGCAGACAAACTGAACTGCACACAATCAGATGAGGAAGCATTCTCTGATTAACATCAGCACATCAACTCACAGAAGATCAGCAAAAATTCAAGAAGCTCGTCATGGGGGTTGAATAAGAGCCCACTCCCATTCTCATTTATCAAGTCAAGTGTGGGTGTGATTTCCAATCAGCTCGGTGACTTTAAATACATTAGTCAGTAACAGCTGAGTGTCAGTCACATGTACAAAAATAAATCATTAAAGCTGCAATGTTCATACTATAAGTCACTGGCTTTGCCCTTTTTTGCACATGGTGTTCCCACAACACCCCCTGCTCATGTTAAAGGACACTGAGATGATCTTAACACTCCAGAGTCATGTAATGAAGACACTGACTGGATTACTGTCTTATGGAACGTCCAAGTGACGTGGATACAGTGTGACAGAGCTATAATAGTGGACAAGGGGAACAGTTCATTGCCAAAGACCCAGGGGTGTTAATAGACCACTTGTTGAGTCAGTGGGGCTTTTGTTAATTCTAGACTGCATGCGGTGTTTGCATGTGATGCAACACTTAGGGTAAATAAGAAGGTATAGGAAAGTAAATAAACCCTAAAATATTTAACAGTTTCAAAATAAATGATAACTTAATTGCAATACAATTTTTTAAAGTCAGGTTTCAATTTGTATGTGAGATAATCAACCGTTTAGACTCAGACGCAATTTTAAGTTTGAGTTATAACCATTCATACAAAATTAGGGCAAAAAAGAGCTAGCAGGAAGTCTTTTGACATGCGGAATCTACAGTATCCAACTAATTTAGCTTATCTACACCAGTCATAAAAGCGTATCACATTTTACAGCAATGAAATCATATCAACCTCATAAACCAAAATGCCTGTTTACATTTAAGGTGGCATGGATTAATCATGCTGATGATGTGGCATGTGGAGTCTAGACTTGGATCCACCAATTTAACTATTGATCAATGCCTTGTGTTACACACCCAAATTGAAAACCCATCTGGGTTACTGAATGCTGGAATAATTACTTTATTTACATTTTTGAATTGACGACAGACCACTGATTGAGGTAAAACCAGTGCACTCACCACATTATTAATGATGGCATGAAGCTGGGCAGAGATGTGGATTTATTTAAATAAATTAAGCTGTTTGTTTGCACATGTTTATGAGAGATGACACTTTCTGGGTTTTAGGTCTTCTGCTTTGAAATCAGCTTGCTGCTTTATAGTCAATATCATTTATTGTCTTGATGACATTTTAATTGACAAAATTGATTTTGTGCATATAGAAAGAATATTGAATATGCAAAATGTCAAATAACATTAACTTATATCTAATTTTCGATCATTAAGGGCAACATATTTATGTAAAAATGAAAACACTTTTTACTCCATTGCTATCCTTTTAATATTTATGTGAGCAAATGATTCTTATACATTATTATATATGAACACAATTCATTTTAATGCTGAATATTTTTAAGATAAACTAATTAGGCACACTGTAAGTTACGCTCAAATTACACGTACATTAATAGAACCGTCAGTCAGCTGCAGCAGAAGAAGCAGCGGTGAATTTAGCCAACGGCTCCCATTCAAATTCTCACACCGCTCTACTATGCAAACCAGCAATGAAACGTGACAAAACCACAAACTCTGGCGCAATCCTCAACAAACAGCAAGCCCGTTCACGTGTAATCAGTCTAACTTTGCTTAATAATAATAATATGACGGCTGTAATCTTGTCGTCGCGAGCGGTACAGAAGGGCGTGCGCGCTCAATTCAACCTGAACTGACACGTCGATCTGCGTTTACCGGTTACGTGGCTCTCCAACAAGAAAACCCTCTAAGCTATTTCACTGGAAATTCAATAAATAAACAAAACCATACTTTATATTCAGTATCTTACCTTCGCCAATTTGACTGCGTCTGAGCTGGGTTTTTGTAGGAGGCTGGTATTGGAGTACTGCTCTGCGCCCTCTCCTTTTGCCATCTCTCTTTAAGATTTAAAAATCGTTTATACCTTTCCTGTGAAGCCAGTAATTAAGTGCTATTTTAAAAGTATGAAAAAAATAAACCGACTCGACTAAAAGATAAACTGATCCTGTTCGTTTAACGTTACACAGTTCCTTTGGAATCAACCTGTGTTTCTACTGAAGCGTGTAAACGGGTGTAGTAGTAATTGAGAGTTTTACTCCACCCCCTGAGCCATTCATTCTATTACAACACAAACCCCTCCCCTCACCTCGTATGATTTTTCACCCTACTGCTGACGTCACCACGTCTGACGCATGGCAGGCAAAAAGTTTTTTTATTGAAACACTTGGACATAATACTGTTGCATCACTTAGTTTAAAACAGACGTTCTGTACAAAATATTTGTACCCTCTCCCGACAAAAGGAAGTCGTGATTCATCAAATACTGTGGGTCAAAGTCAAAAATAATTAAAATGTCTTTTTGTTGTTGTTTGTGTCGTACAATAGAATGTGTCCTGTTTATCAAACATTTTGACAATGATTTAGAGAAGACAGAAACAGGATGAAACATGCTTACTAATTAACTGTAATTTTAAATGTTTTTTGCCATTAGTCTTCGCAAGTCTAAGCAACATTTTTTAATAATTTTTAATACTACATAATATTGCACAATCCCTTAATCTTTTAAAAAAGTAAAAAAGTATATTTTTCATTTTTCATAAATATAGCCTATCCAATTGCTGTACAATGGAATACCGTTTCACATATTTCAAGAGTTTATTTTCCCAAAAGTTATTTGAAACTTGAGTGAAAGGGGATATTTCACTCATAAAAGAATATTTTGTCATTTACTCATCTTTCTTCCGTTGGACACAAAACAAGATATTCTGATGAATGCTGGGAAAAAAACAACCATTATATATTTTTGATATAAGATGTCAATGGCTGCTTTGTCCCAACATTCTTCAGATCTTATTTTGTGTTCAACGGAAAAAAGAAATTTATAAGTGTTTACAACTACTTTGGTGTGAGGAAATGAGGAGGAAATGTTCATTGGGTGGACCGTAAATTTCCACTACAGCAGCACTTACACCAAACTCCACAGATTTATTCTTATCTGGCTTTTGTGAAGGGATATTGTCATACATGATTTGCCTATTACATCAGTGTTTAAAAATGGTGAAAAAGTCCTCTTTGTAAAAAAGACTTTAATACAATCAACGGAAATTGAAACAATAAATTTAAACCTGACTGCGCATTTTTAAATAAATCATAACATTTTTAATAAAACTTGTGACACCAAAAAGATATATTTATAACTAACTATCTATTAAAAAATAACTGAAGTATTGTAATAGCTAATAGTACTTAATTTTACCTTTGGGGAGATTTGGGGTATTGTATACATACTAATATGCCACACATGTTACTGTTTACTCACGTTTAAGGGGCGTCCACCAACATAAATATACACAACTTACAGAGTTCAGGTTCACGCACTAATCAATGTGTGTCAATAGCAGATTAGATAAGAGACTGCTGGGTCGTGTCGTTTAATGTCGCAGACGCTTGTGTTTGGGGGGGTGTGAGTGTTTATCTTAGGAACATAGGGCAATACAGTGCTGTATTTATGTTCCAATTAAGATCAAATTATTGAAGTCTATGTTCGTCATAGGATAATCAATAAATGAATAAGCATAAGTAATTGTGGCATTTTGTTTCACAGTTCTCACTTTTGAGAATTAGCAGTTCTATTTATAATTCACATTCTGTTAATTTTTTCTTCTTAAAGAGTTTAAAAATGGGTGCCACGGTGGCATATTGGGGAGCATTTTCGCCTCACAGCAAGAAGGTTGCTGGTTCGAGCCCTGTCTGGGTCAGTTGTCATTTCAGTGTGGAGTTTGCATGTTCTTTCCGTGGTTGTGTGGGTTCCCTCCGGGTGCTCCGGCTTCCCCCACAAGTCCAAAGATATGTGCTATAGGTGAATTGAGTAGGCTAAATTGTCCATAGTGTATGAGTGTGTATGGATGTTTCCCAGAGATGGGTTGCAGCTGGAAGGGTATCCGTGTAAAACATATGCTGGATAAGTTGGCAGTTCATTCCGCTGTGGCGACTGCAGATTAATAAAGGGACTAAGCCGAAATGAAAATGAATGAATGAAGGAGATTAAAAATGTACAATTATTTACTCACCCTCAAGTGGTTCCAAACCTTCATGAGTTTCTTTTTTGATGAGCACAAAAAAATATCGATGAAAATGTTGGAAACCAGTAACCATTGACTATGACTATATATATTCATTCATTTTCTTGTCGGCTTAGTCCCTTTATTAATCTGGGGTCGCCACAGCGGAACGATCTGCCAACTTATCCAGCATTTGTTTTACGCAGCGGATGCCCTTCCAGACGCAACCCATCTCTGGGAAAATATATATATATATAATATATAGTGTGTGTGTTCAACAGAAGAAAGAATCTCAAACAGGTTTGAAAGTGGAGGTTGAGTAATCCAGCTTGATCTCACAAGGAAATGTAAGTTACATTTTGTCAGTTTAGCAGTACAAGTTCAATCGTACGAAAATATATGTTTTTTAAAAAGCAGGCATGGCACCCAACCACTCCTCTAAACCCAACCGGCATTAGGGGCTAAGCAAATCGGACTAAATTGTACGAATTTGCCCACTAAATCAAAAAGTTAGGAATTGCAGTGAGATTGTGTTGATAAATCATGACAGAATTTTTCATTTTTGGGTGAACTATGCATTTAATTTAATGAATAAAGTTAAAACTAAGATTTTTAATTTTATGTTTCTATGCCTTGCTTTACATTTTACTATACTGAGTTAATATTTCAAAATGATGAGTTTACATTTAACAGCATTGCCATGAGAACATATTTTATCAGGGGTGCTGATGGGCGGGGCTTTCTCATTTAAATATTCAAAATTTAGCTTAGTCACGTGACTCACTCCAGATCAACATTTGAAATACATTAATTTCTCTTAAGTCACAAACCACAAGACATAAAATAACAGACCAACAACCTGAACAATTTCGTGAATAAAAGGTGGAAAATTAAAGAAATGTTCAAAAATAAAACTATATGGCTAAGTCTCACAATTCTGAGTTTAGATCTTGCAATTCTGAGTTTACATTTCACACTTGAGTTCACGTCTGACAATTCTTAGTATCTCACAGTTCTACATTTCTCACATTGCATACATTCTTAGTTTATATACTGAAAGTTTTAACCTCACAGTTCCCCATTCAGAGTTCTGGTTCTGAGTTTACGTTTACATCTCACAACTCCAAGTTTACAATCTGTTACAAGTTTTCACATCACAGTTCCAAGTTCACATCATATTCTGAGGTTGTTTACATCACGCAATTCTGAGTTTTTTATTAGATTAGACTACTTGTTCTTTTCAATATTTAATGCTAAAGTAAAAAATCTTTAGCATTTTAATAGCATTTTACAGTTTAAATTACAGTTATGTTGTTGCAGTGCGTGTTTTCCATCAAAACCAGAATTCATATTAACCAACTTCAGCTGCTTTGCTAATATTTGCTGAAGATATGACCTTAATACGCACTGCGTGTTTTTAGTTGATTTAGTATGTCTACAGAGTTTACCATTGGTTGAATGATGTAGTCTTGACTCTTATTGACCTGTCCAGGACAAATCGACACAACAGAGCCCGTCCAGAGATTATTATTTTTTTGCCTGTTTGTACAAGCACATGGAACAAATGCCAACATGAAACAGATTAGCTATCGCCGGTATTTCATTACATGTGGAGCCCTGCAGTTTTACGTCTCTCTTTTTTCCTCATGACACAGTGGCCATATTTCTTTGTTGCACGAGCAGAACCTTGACTTTGACTCAGTGTTTCCTATTCCCTGCATTAGAGCCACATTGGCCTTTTGTAGCTTATTATAATCATGACTAAGTTTCTTGTGGACTCTGTTTGGTGTTTACCTTGCCGTGAGCATCATCCCACTGATTTTTACATCATAAATTAAATTTTCCAACTTTTTCTTCTGTAAGACAACTGCAGGCGAATAGGCCAAAACTAATTGTACTGGTGAACTTATATTGCTATACTTACCCAGTTTACCGTTTACATTAAAAATGGCAACCTTTTTTGTTTTCAAAGTTTTCTGAAAGGATATTGACTAGCTCATTTGCATACATTAGCACAAAAATGTGCAAAAACTCGATCAGGTTCAAAATTAGTTTCCTTTAATAGTTTCCATTAATAGTATTTTTTACAGTTAGTTTCTGGGTTATCCAGAGAAGGGTTGCAGCTGGAAGGGCATCCGCTACGTAAAAAACATGCTGGATAAGTTGGCGGTTCATTCCGCTGTGGCGACCCCAGATTAATAAAGGGACTAAGCCGACAAGAAAATGAATGAATGAATGAGTTTCTGGGTTGCAGCTGGAAGGGCATCCACTGTGTAAAACATATGCCGGAACAGTTGCTGGAATAACCTCTGAAATAGAGACTAAGTTGAAGGAAAATTTATGAATGCATGAATTTATTTTTTATTTTTTTTACATTTACATACAATTTTTACTGAATAAAATACTGTCAAGAAAATCATGTATAAATGTATCCCTCAGTAAAAACTCTCAGAATATAGATACAAATAAAATAAGTTTAGTAAAGATGTATAAATCAATGAAGGAGAAAAAAAATCCTTTTGAGAAAACCCTCTTTAAAAATATGTGATATCATTTTAAAATCTATAGACACAAATTATGACAAAGTGTGGCAAAAGAAACACTTAAAATTGTTTGTTGGCTGTTTTCTCTACATTAGATTGAAAAAAGCTTTGAACTATAAAAATATATTTTTAAATAATATATATATAATATATATTCATTCGTTCATTTTCTTTTCGACTTAGTCCCTTCATTAATTTGGGGTTGCCACAGCGGAATGAACCGCCAACTTATCCAGCATTTGTTTTATGCAGTGGATGCCCTTCCAGCTGCAACCCATCTCTGGGAAACATCCACACACACTCATACACTACAGACAATTTAGCCTACCCAATTCACCTGTACCACATGTCTTTGGACTTGTGGGGGAAACCGGAGCACCCGGAGGAAACCCACGCAACCACGGGGAGAACATGCAAACTCCACACAAAAACGCCAACTGACCCAGCCGAGGCTTGAACCAGCGACCTTCTTGCTGTGAGGCGAACATGCTACTCACTACGCCACCATGGCGCCCCATATAATATATATAATATATATATAATATATATATAAAATAAAAATGTATAATATATTTTACATTTCAAAACTGACAGGTGTATGAAAACTCTGTAAAAATGTTATAATTATAAGTCAAGACAATATATATTAAAAAGAAAAATCAAATACCTTACATTATTGTTATGCAATATGACAATATCTGTAGTATGAACTAAATACAATTATAGAGATATTTACAAACACGCCATTACAGAGATGCAGACTGAAACATGAATAACAGCACTGTAAGAAAGTAGCATTGCATTTTATTTAGTTATATATATTATATATATGATTATTATTATTATTATTATTATTATTATTATTATTATTATTTTGTTGTACCTGTAATAATTAGTTTTTTATATTTTATTCATATTTAATTTATATTTCTACATTTGCCCTGAAGTTCTAAACAAAATGAGAAATACAGTATGATCACATTCGAATTAGTACATTTCTGCGAATATACAGTACCTGTTGTTTTAGAATTCTGTCACTGCTTGACATTCAGGTCAAAATGGCCCACCTTCACAAAACCTCTAAAGCAGCTTCATTTAATTTCAAGTTAGCACTGTCATCTCACAGCAAGAAGGTTACTGGTTCTAGTCCCGGCTGGGTCAGTTGGCATTTCTGTGTGGAGTTTGCATGTTCTCCCTGTAATTGATTGGGTTTTCTCCAGGTGTTCCATTTCCACCACAGTCCAAAGACATGTGCTACAGTTGACTTGGGGAAAGTAAATTGGCTGTAGTGTGTGAGCATGTGTGTTAATGCGATAGTGTATTGATGTTTTCAAGTACTGGGCTGTAGCTCAAAGGGCATGCGCTGTGTAAAACATATGGAATAGTTGGTGGTTTATTCTGCTGTGGCGACCTCTGAAAAAGAGACTAAGCCGAAGGAAAATTTATGAATGAATGAATGAAAAAACCTTTACTGTACATCTGATAGTTCAAAATTGACCCCAAGGAAAATTGTTGTGCCCCAAATGTGTACAACCTTTTTAAAATAATGAGACTAGAAAATGATTTCTATGTTGGGGTCCTTAGATAAAATAAAAACAAAACACAAGATAAAAAACACATTGTTTAGTTTTTTTTCTGCTGTTAAACCGCCGCATGGGTCATTTTTGACCCGTAAGACAACAGGAGGGTTAAAACGTAAAATTAAATAGTCCTTTACAAGTGCTAATTATAAACTAATAGTTGACTGAATTTATATAAATGATAATATATTGTGATATACAGTATATTGTTATTAGTATGTTTATCGTGTATAAGCCCTAGTTTACATTAATTTATATTTTATGATAATATGAGCTCTTCAAAAAAAAGACTTCAAAAAAGTTTATCAACGAAAATTTAATGTGAGATTTTAAGGCAACCGCATATTGTTGTTGTTTTTCTTCAGTGTTATTGCCTGCAGTGTCTCGCTGTAATCATGCAACATACATTTCCTCTCATCAGCTCACATGAGTGTGTTGTCAAACACACAGGCCGCGGGATGGATCAGTGTCATGACTGCTGTTCTCATCTATTCATAGCCACAGGTGTTATGGAAAGTCACGAGCAAGCGGTGGGTTTTATATATGTGTGAGTGCAGAGTATGTAAGAATTGCTCCCATTGTGCCCATAGCTCTGAAGCACAGGCACCTTCTGTACCCTTGTCAGTTCTGCTCACCAAGTTCACTGTGTATGAGTTTATTTTTAATTAAAAAGGGATGTAATATACCACACAGTGTTTAGATACACCTGACTGCTTCTTATATTGAGATCCTTTTTGGAAAAGGATTTCAAGTGGACAAATGTAAAGTGTAAATGTAAACTGCTAGTCATGAATTTTAAACAATTGAGATATTTGAATGGTTTGAAGGAAACATATTTTTTATTTGATCATCTAAAACAGTGATTCTCAAACTCTTTTCACCAAGTACCACCTCAGAAAAAAAAGGTCTTTCCAAGTATCACCAATGACCAGTATTGAAATACAGTAGCTTAATAGGCCTCATTAAGCAGCTCTGCACAGTTCAAAAACGTGGCAGATTAATTCTGCCTCATTATTATAAGTATTTATTATTGTCAGCCACTCTTAACATTCAAAAACACTATACTGTTCTTACAGGTAAAACAAACAACTAAATAAATAAACGTCAACATTTATACTAAAAATGTGCTTTTAAAGTTAATTAAATTGGCACTGTTTTTAAAAAGTAAAAAGAAAACTAAAAACTATGATCATAAAGTAGCCTATTCATCAAGTTCCTTGGTCCTCATAAATATAGGCCATATGTCATCATATTCTTATATAAACTCTTTTTGAAATATATGTTGCTTGTATGACTTATTTGTATGTATTTAAAATCTTAACATTAACTTGTATTTTAAATATATGAATTGGACTTACATATTTACATAACAAACATTAGAAAATTGAAAATAAAATAAAAGGTTTAGCCTATTAAAATTAATTTACTGATCATGCCAGTGTTATTGTATACATCATAGGGTCAAAAGTGTGTTAAATGTTTAACTTTTATTATTCAGCGATTCCTCCGAGTACCACTAGAAGGAAGCTCGCGTACCACAGTTTGACAACCACTGATCTAAAACATAAGTGGAAATGTTATATTATTGCAACTTTAAAAAGGTTTCTTAAAAAAGAAATTGTGACTGATTGCAAAACTGATGACTGTGACTGAAGTCATCAGTGACATATGATCCGTTTAAAAAGAATAAAATGAGTTTGCACATATTTTATTTATTTTAAAATAGTAGTTGAAAATAGTGTCTTAAAACACTATTGAATGTAAACATGGGATCAAATATAAAAATATATATAATTGTTTAATTTGTAATTATTTGAAAAAATTCTATATTTTTTTTAATCATTTTACTGAATCAATATAATTCATTTATGTTTTACACACACTAATTGTTTAGAGCATGAAAATGGTATTTCTTTGTTTAGGATTTTCTGTTGTGTTTAATTAACTCATTTGTTTTAATTTAATTTTTTTCTTTGCATTTTAAGAGTTCATTTTAAAACTTTTTTATAATTTTAAAATTTATAAATTATGAACAACATTTTTTAATTTTAAACAACCACGTTTCATTATATTATTCTACTGAAAACACTGTGGAAATACCGTATAGTCATAGCAATGACTCATCAGGTGTGTCCAAACACTGGTACATTTAAAAGACAAAAAAAAAAACCTGTTTTAGGAAGAAAGCTTATATATATAAGAACAATCACATGTAGCACAATCGCCTCACAGCAGGAGGGTCGCTGATTTGAGCCTTGGCTTGGTCAGTTTGTATTTCTGTGTGGAGTTTGCATGTTCTTCCTGTGTTGGCGTGGTTGGCTCCGGTTTCCCCCAAAAGTCCAAAATCGTGCAGTACAGGTGAATTGGGTAAGCTAAATTGTCCATAGTGCATGTGTGTTAATGAGATTGTATGGATGTTTCCCAGTGATGGGTTGCAGCTGGAAGGGCATCGGCTGCATAAAACATTTGCTGGATAATTTGGCGGTTCATTCCGCTGTGGCGACCCCAGATTATGAATGAATGCATGAATGAATATAAATGAATATATATATATGTATATAATGACATAACAACACAAATATTTTCAAATATGCATAGAATTAAAAAGAAATTAATCTACCTAATTAATGTGTTTTTACTGTATGGATGTGTGTGTGTGTGTGTTTCGTGAATCTATAATAGTAGTTTTATTTTAACTAACAATTGCTGTAATATTTAATCACATGCACTTCTGAAGAGATTTCCAATGCAGAGAAAGTAAAACACAACTAAAGGACATATAACAGCAATATCCAGTCCATCAGAAACACAGCAAGTCTGCACAGGAGGTCCATTCATTCAAACACACCCAGCAACTGCGTATCTAAAGCAAGACTTTCTGAATAAATCAAAACAGTAACAAAGAGCAAAACAAAAAGAAACGTTTTACTTAGTTGCGATGCATATTTTATAACAGGTTTTGAATGCATACAAAATATGCATTACTCGCTGTCAGAGATGCAGATATCTGTAACATCATAAATGCAGACATAAAATAAGTATAGGTGTATTTATATTTTCTGCTCATGCATCGTATAGACTCATTTTACCCTTCAGATTGAAACTCTCACTTAGCTATAAACCGCAAATGATTATTAAAAAAATCGAATGAACACACCCACTAGCAGTCCACATGCACGCAACATTAAAAATCTCTGCTGATAGTCTCAAAGTCCAATAAAAGTGTCTATGTGGCTGTGGGTCACAATACACAGTGTCGGGCCATGCTGGTTCTGTTTACACTACATCATAAGTGTATCCGTGACCTCCGACAGTCTGAGATGGACGTGTACTGTACCTCTGCTGACAGACACGTCATGTTTTAGAGATTTTCAACATGGAAAGCTTGACTGCAATGTTTTAAATTTGGAATTTTGCTGTTTGATATCATCAAAAAGTCACAACAACATTTGTTTTTATGTTATTTTTACTTATTTCAACAAGTAAAATAGGGTTCAACTTTGTTTTAAGCTATACAGAAGATGATATGATGTTTTAAGACCAAGGTTTTTTTACAGCATAGGATACACTAAAAATGCTGGCTTCCACACAATTTCTTCATGTTGTCCTAACACAAATCAATTAACTTAACTTAATTGTTTTTACAAATTTAAGTGGAACGTAAACAATTATCTTTAAATTGAAAGATAATACATGCATGAATGAATAAATAAATGATTGATTGATTTGATTTTATTTTATTTGATTGATTTGGTTTAATTTGATTTGATTTGATTTGATTTGATTTGATTTGATTTGATTTGATTTGATTTGATTTGATTTGATTTGATTGATTGATTGGTTGATTGATTGGTTGCTTGGTTGATTTGATTTGATTTGATTGATTTTGTTTAATTTGATTTGATTTGATTTGATTTGATTTGATTTGATTTGATTTGATTTGATTTGATTTGATTTGATTTGATTTGATTTGATTGATTGCTTGATTGATTGGTTGATTGAAAGAAAGAAAGAAAGAAAGAAAGAAAGAAAGAAAGAAAGAAAGAA
>CAIGQQ010000001.1:14014755-14029919 GCA_903798035.1 Danio albolineatus
ATAATAATAATAATAATAATAATAATAATAATAATAATAATAATAATTATAACTGGTTTGGAACAAGTCATGGGGGAGTAGGTTAACAGATGACAGAATTTCTATGTTAGATGAACTTTCCCTTTAAGAAAATGTTAATAGTAATGATGACATTTAATCCTATTTAGAGGGTGATTTTGTTTCATTCATCATTTCCATTAAGCATTTTCCCATATTGAATAAGCGGAACTGAAAGCAAAACAAACACAGAGATAAAAAAAGTCTATATGAAGAAATATATTGCAATGCATCCTCCCTAACTGGATTCCTGCATTTCTCAGAAAACAGAAACTTTGATGCAACATGTGGGCTATTTTTGTTAAGCCAGCATCATCTTCAGCGAACGCCCATCAGCAGGTTTACTCTATACTGTATGTTTAATCATCCCTTCTTCCGATGAGTGTACAGTATGCCACACATTATCATCATTTCATCCTGTAAATAATTAAGCAGCATGGAAGGAGGGAAGCATGGAAAATACATTCTATTGAAGCCTACTTGTGTTGGAAGAAAAGTCTGTATTATTTTTACGTGTAAATATTTTGTTATTATTTGAAATATAAATTCTACTCCACGTATATTGGATAAAATAAAATAAAATAAACTCTACAAAATAAAGGTCTTCATTGGTATCAGTGGCTCCATCAGTTATTAATTCTCAAGAGGTATTTTGCGGTGGAAAAGGGTTCTTTGGGCTTTAATATGAAATGTCTCTTCATTCATTCATTCATTTTCTTTTCGGCTTAGTCCCTTTATTAATCTGGGGTCGCCACAGCGGAATGAACCGCCAACTTATCCAGCATTTGTTTTATGCAGCGGATGCCCTTCCAGCCACAACCCATCTCTGGGAAACACATCCATACATTCTCATTCACACACATACACTATGGACAATTTAGCTTACCCAATTCACCTGTACCGCATATCTTTGGACTGTGGGGGAAACCGGAGCACCCGGAGGAAACCCACGCAACCACGGGGAGAACATGCAAACTCCACATAGAAATGCCAACTGGCCCAGCCGGGGATCGAACCAGTGACCTTCTTGCTGTGAGGCGAACGTGCTACTCACTACGCCACCGTGGCGCCCCATGTCTCTTCAAACTTGTTAAAAAAAAATTATCTTTTAATAACTTTTTGTCAAGGCGCCACGGTGGCGCGTGAGTAGCACGTTCGCCTCACAGCAAGAAGGTCGCTGGTTCGATCCCCGGTTGGGGCAGGACCCGGTTGGGCCAGTTGGCATTTCTGTGTGGAGTTTGCATGTTTTCCCCGTGGTTGCGTGGGTTTCCTCCGGGTGCTCCGGTTTCCCCCATAGTCCAAAGACATGCGGTACAGGTGAATTGGGTAAGCTAAATTGTCCATAGTGTATGTGTGTGAATGAGAATGTATGAATGTGTTTCCCAGAGGTGGGTTGTGGCTGGAAGGGCATCCGCTGCGTAAAACAAATGCCGGATAAGTTGGCAGTTCATTCCGCTGTGGCGACCCCGGATTAATAAAGGGACTAAGCCGAAAAGAAAATGAATGAATGAATGAACTTTTTGTCAAATCGTAGGTACTTTTGTCAATCGAAAAGGTCCAATGTGGGCCTATGTATTTTTGTCTGGGTCAGTTTACGGGGAAAAAAACCATCCACCTAATGAGTCAGCCAGTCCACTGACAAGTCAGACCGGAATGATGCTGTCTGATTCACATTCAATGAACGTTTGTCGCCACCTTGCGTTCATTATGCGGTCCCTGAAATATAGAAAGGATTTCCGTTAGCTCCATTTTACTTCTAGGTTGCTTTTTAAATTAAGAATGAAAACATACATTGGCCTATATGGGTTTAATTAATAGTAAAAATGTCTTTATGCAGTGCACTAATTGCTGCAATTCAGCCGTACAGATATTTTTTAACATGGCTAAAATATATTTTAAATAAAGGCTTAACAGCTTTTTTTTGTAATTGGGAGTCTCAATACAATATATTTTTTAAATTAAAAAATTATATTTTTACAGACTATTCCTAAATGTATTTGAGAATAATATAAAACTAAATTAAAAATAGTTTAAAGTAACAAAAATATATCAATATATTTATTAATGTTATAGCAACATATGATTCATGATAGCATCATAATCATAATGTTAAAACTTACCAGTGACAAAACAAAAATGTTAAAACATACCAGTAATATACTACATTTTTCTCTTTCTTTCTTTCTTTCTTTCTTTCTTTCTTTCTTTCTTTCTTTCTTTCTTTCTTTCTTTCTTTCTTTCTTTCTTTCTTTCTTTTTTCTTTCTTTCTTTCTTTTTTCTTTCTTTCTTTCTTTCTTTCTTTCGCAATTCTATGGCCTCTTCAGCAATTCTATGAAAAATGATTAAATAAATAACTAATAAATAATTCTCAATATTGCTTGCTTTGCCACATCCATAGACAAAGATTCACTCATTGCTGTCATATTACAAGTACACTGGTGGGCAGACCGATGTACAGTAAAGACATCATAACATTTTGAATACAGAGTGCATTCTGCTCATGTTATGGAAATCACCAAACACTTATTAAGTTCAAAACAGTTCATGGAGTGTCAGTGTTTGTTGCTATTTAATGAGGTCAAGACTGAAATGTAAAAGAAAGTTCTCTGGCCTCAGCTTTGTCATTTGTTTTCATTCCTTTTTTCGTCATGTTTCCTTAGAGATTATAGGTGGATTACAGTATTTAGGCTACAGTTTATGTTCCACTAATCTATAGCAATTAGATTCATATTATACACTGTGAAAATATAATTTAAAAAATCAATAAGTGTTTTTTTTTATTTAATTCTTTAACGTTAACCGTTTCATCTTCTTTTATTATGGAAATTTATTAAAATGGAATTACTTGTACATGTATTTTGCTTACAACATTTATTATTATTTATTAATCAAATGGGAGGAGGTTTAAGATAAAAATGCATTTTTCACAGTTAAAATAAATAAAACCTAGAAATCAGCATTTTCGTAACGATATGCATTTTTCTAAAATATTTTGTGGTTGGTATGATGCAGTTTTGTTAGAAATTAAAATGTAAATTTCATAAATTTCATCTGTTTCTGAGCAATCTTGATTTTAAATAAATTTAATATTTTAATTTAATAGTTTGATTTGATCATAATGCTGGTATTTTCCATATGTTCATATGTTAATGTCATGGTTTATTTGATTTTAAATTTAAAAGCATTTACCAATATTAAATATATCACAATTTGCAGGCTAATGAAACATATTACCGTAAAATAATTATATAATCTAATACAATAAAGCTAATAAATTCATTTTTCTTTAGCATGCAGATTTTACATGCATAATGGAGGTTAATGTTTGTTAAATTTAAGGGGAAAAAACCTCATCAATAGTGTTCTGTTGTGAATTTTGCATTGTGTGTTTTGATTGTTTTTCCTTGAATGTACTTGTTATTCCAACTTTAGTGTTCACTGCTTGCGTTGTGAAAATAATAGACCCGAAACCCTTATTAAAAATAGGTTTTAATTTCAGAAATCACCAGTAGGTGGCGTAAAGGGACCGTAATTAGATTTTTTATTTTCTTCTTCAAGTGACCGCAGTGTAGTGGGAAAATGTGTGTGGTGGTACTATAGACTGTAAACAATATGCTTTGTATAGTTGTCTATATATTTTGATAACATAAATCTGAATGATAAGACATTTTTATTTCACTAACCAAATTGCACAAGATGTTAGAGGTGAACTCACGCATGTGACACCTGCAGTATCACCTGATGCTTTAACAGATGCTTTCAACATCTAGATCTGTGAAATGTCACAGCCTTAAGAATAATTCGATCACACTTGACAAGCTTCATCTTGGGTTTTAGAGACAGAAAAACACACAGTCCCAAAACCACCCACTCCAGACCCTTCACACATGCGTCTCATGCTGGAGAGATCACTGTTTAGCAGCACAGATGGATCTTACACAACTGATCCAGGAAACCAACTTTCAAAAGACTTCTGTCAAGAACTGGAAATCTTGGACTTGATGCTGACTGGTCAAATGCAGCATTCTGCCATCCAATAATTTAGTTTAGTGACAGCTGAAGAGTATAAATTAGCATTGGAAAGCAATTTCACATCACATGCAGCCTCTTTCTTCTTACATAATCAAATAATTAGAATCATGTTTCATAATATTCATTACTTTTGTAATTAAAGTAAATGCAAAATATTGGAGTGTAATCATGGATGAGTTTTTACTTGTATGTGAATATGTGTCGAAATATGTAAATCAACTATTTCAATAAAGCTCACTTACTCATTTAGCACTCTTTTAATAAAGATATTATACGTACAAATGCAGTGTTTTGAAGATTTATGAAGAAAACTGCATTTTTGTATGTGTAATAGTTATATATGTGATTACATTTATGGGATTCAATTTGTAGAGTAGCATCCTAATAGGTTTGCAAATAGGGTTTGTGAGATGTTAAATGTAGCATTGATGTACCGGTTGGCTGGCCTACATAACTTTAAAGTTACTTTACATTACATTAAAGTTCCTAGAACTAATAGTTAAAATGTACTCTTTTGGGCATGTTTGCATTGCAGGGTCTGGGAATGATTTTAGTTATACAGTAGGAACTCCATCATGGGAACCAACTAAATTACTCAACACAGGCTCATTGCACATTGTTGCAAACCCACAAATGTTTGCCTCTAGTTTATGTAAATTAATACTATGGGGCGTTATCTTAGGGCGTACTCACACTATGCTATCCGAAGCATGCCCAGGACTCGTGACTTTTGGGGACTGTTTCATATGGATTTATCAATCATTCTTACTGTTTAATGAACGCAAACTGTCGTAGATTATTAAAGACGCAAACCGCTCTCTGCACAACAGCTGCAGCTTTAGCAAATCTCCTAATTCATGCAGCACAAAGACTTTATGATTGTTTATGAGCGTCAAAAGTGGCAGATCTGTTTGGCGAAGTGGGGTTTACTTATAAACTAATTTCGAGAGGATCACGTGCTTATGATTGAACACAGCTGGTACCTCATCAGCTCTGCATATTGCACCAATCAGACGAATCCTGACACACTATAAATTACCAGAGCTTTCTACTCCAGTCATCTTCATCTTGAAGAATCCCCCTTCCACCCCAACTCCCCCCCTTCTCTGATAGGGCGGCACTGTGGCCCAGTGGTTAGCACTGTTGCCTCACAGCAAGAACACCGCTGGTTCGGCCTCTCTCCGAGCCAGTCGACATTTCTGTATGGAGTTTACATGTTCCCCCGTGTTCACGTGGGTTTTCCCCGGGTTCTCCGGTTTCCTCCCACAATCCAAAAAACATACTACATAAGTAAATTGACTACTTTTAAATAGCTTCTTAAGGCAACTCTAGTCAGATAAATCTCAGCACGTTCACAAGCGGGGGGAGTTCTCGAGACTTACCTGAGCTCAAACTGTCCTCTCGCCCTTTAAGCGGGAGGGAGCCCTGGGCTCAAGGATATTCTGAACTCAGGGCTCCCTCCTGGGACAGCGTGCCAAACATGCTTTATAATCAATCATCAGCTAAGTGTGAACTCTTGAAATATTTGACTGTGTGTCACTGCATATCAAACGACTAAAACCCATATAATGTTATGAAGAAATCTCCACTGTGCTGAGCGAGAGCACTTCTCTTAAACTGAACAGCGCATCATCGATGATGTAAGCGTGCTCTGGCCCGAATGTAATGTGATTGCGGGCCGTCGGGAGAGACGGGAGGGGAGACAAGCGTGCTTCAGGAACTGTACATAGTGTTAATACTCCCTTATTTTGAACAGCTTTTTCAGAGTGTTCAGTTTGCTCGGTAGCTTGCCTAGTACAGTCTCGTTCTTGGGAAGCAGTGTGTACTGGGTTCCAGAACCCAGATAAAATGCTCTTTGAAATTGTGATAACAGCTGTGATATGCTTTTCTCTTCTCATTTGATTTTGAATACATCGGTTGGGTTTAGGAAAGGGGGTAGGTCAGTCAAATGCAAGGTGATTCATTCAATGTTCCATGCTGGCTGAATGATCTTCCTATTCCCACACAGACTGCAGATTCACTGGTGTCCTTCAAACAACAACTAAAAACTCCATCTTTTCTTAAAGCACCTTAACTGTGGTGAATAACACCAAGCTATTATCTTGTGTGTATTGCCTCCTTTTGCTGAATCGCTGAATGCCTTCTCAATTGTATGTCACTTTGGACAAAAGCGTCGGTTATATGATTAAATGAAATGTAAACATATGCACGATAAGCTGGCTGGTTTCTCAAAGATGTGTATAAGAAGGACGTGTAAATAGCATTTATGAGAAATTGTAGCTCAGTAGGGATTTTGAGAATCACAAAAATGTATAAAGTGGCTTTTGGTGGATTTGTCAACATAAGCTGCAAGGAAACGTCACCAGAGCAGTGTATTTCAGTGCTCGCAAAAACATAGCCCTGGGCGTGTATTCCCAGTGAAGGTGAGAATTACTTAATCTTCTTCTAGTTCCTAGTGATGTTGTGAATAAAACCAGAAAAATTATCTGAGAGGAGATTCGTTTCCAGGGTACCCATGCAAAAGCCCCATTAGCTTTCTGTATATAAACATTAAAATATTGTTCTGCTGTTTCATATGGCATGCAATTTCCCAATCAAAGTTTATTTACTTTACTGGTATTTATTTACTTTCCTATTGTGTAAGGATACACTGTAAACAAATGTTATAGCTTATTTTACAGCTTATTTCCAGCAACCATAAAATAAAGTTTTTTAAATTACAGAAATTTACCTTAAATTTAAGGAATTTTCTGTAATTTAATATCTGTTATTTTACGGTATATTGCTGTTATAATGGCCGTTATTTTACTTTTTTTTTTAAAGAAATAAACCGTAAAATTATCGATTTTTTTTACAGTGTAGACTAACACAATCTCACAAAAATTTGTAACTTTTTGATTTAGCAGTTAATTTGTGTTTCTTTGTACATATTCATTCGTACATTTTAGTACAATTTGCCCATCCCATAGGTTTAGGGGTGGGATTTGGGGGCACACTTCATTTTCAAATTAATTTTCTCATTCATTTATTTATTTTCTTTTCAGCTTAGTCCCGTTATTAATCTGGGGTCGCCACAGCGGAATGAACCGCCAACTTATCCAGCACTAGTTTTACGCAGCGGATGCCCTTCCAGCTGCAACCCATCTCTGGGAAACATCCATACACACTCATACACACTTATACACTACGGACAATTTAGCCTACCCAATTCACCTGTACCTGGGGGAAACCAGAGCACCCGGAGGAAACCCACACGAACGCAGGGATAACATGCTAATTCCACATAGAAACGCCAACTGGCCCAGCCGAGGCTCGAACCAGTGACCTTAATGCTGTGAGGTCGACAGCACTACCTACTGCGCCACTGCGTCGCCCAAATTCATGTCCTGTTTGTACAAATTAACCACTCTTCTGACAATTTCTAAAATCTTCACATTTCGGCCTAGATTGACCCAACTCTGAAAGACAAACAAATTTAGTTCCCCTGATGCAGTTCCTATAACTAAGATCATTGTCAGTTCCTGCATTCAAACACACCAAAAAGGTTCTAGGCCCTTGAAAAAGTTCATCTGGTGCAAAACCCCCTGTAGAGTAATTTACAATGGTGTCGAGAATCAAGGACCTGAAATATCCATTTTATAACATGATCACTCCGGACCCCACACAGAGTAAAAGTTTAGGCTGGTTGTAAGAAACTCCTTAGAGACTAAGGCAAAAGAAGCAGTTCTTTGATGAAAGCCGATAGACAGATGAGCAACTCCAGCTGTCCAGATCCCCCCGGCATCGGTTTACAGCAGCCTAAGTGCCTCCCCATGAGATCCCAAGCAAATGCACCCAGGCCCCGCTACCCTTTAACATACGATATGATACGCAACATACTATCCTCATATCAGCTCTGTTTCCATGCTGCCACACACTCATGTAGACTCACACATGCACACACAGATCTCAGAACACACTGTTCTTTCTTCACTATTTTATTGCTTTTATGTCAGAATTGCAGGGCAGTAAAACACATGTCCTCCCCGCAGACGCTCAAACAAACGCATGCATGCTGAAGCAGCTGATTCTCTGTCTCTCTCCTCGGGGGGGCTCTGCTGGTGCCAGACCCAACGGCTGAATGTTGTAATGCTGTTATTCTCTAGCACTTAAATGCCTCAGCTGTCGAAAAAATTCAAGCCGCCTGCCAAACATCCTGGGCCTTGTACAAACTTCAGGGATGTTTTGGTAGCGATTTTTTTGTCTGCCTTCTGACCTCTGCTGTCTAAACCGAGCAGTGTTTGCACTGAAAGATGTATTATTTTATTCATTCATTTGCTGACTCGCTCATGCAGAAGGCCGGCGGCCAAACCTAAACCTACAGCATGTGTAACAGTGTAAGAAAGAAACAGCACAACTGAAAGCTGTTACATAAATCACAGTTGTTTCTCCAAGACCATGGTAACATTAACTGCAAAGGAAATTGACATCTGCAAAAATTAATCCCTTCTCAGATTTTTCCTCTTGTAAAAAAAAAGTTTTTCCTTGTGTTGCTTCATTTTAGACTACATCATCAGTTTTGCTAAATATCCTCAGATTTGTCAGAGTCTGCTTTTAAGAGACTCTGAATTTAAAATGTCAGTATGAACTCAAGCATTTCTTATAACAGTTTTTATTGATCACAAGATGTCAGCATGAGGTTTTCAGACTTTTGATGCTAGGAACGCCAAATAAATATTTAGGATGATGCTTTTTAACCTTTTATATGGCCAAAAATATAGCATTTTAATAATGTTTTAGTAAATGTTATTTAATATAACTGTACTAACGTGACATAAAGTTACCGAATTTAGAAAATGTTAATTGCATAAAAAAATGCCTTCCTGAAAAATAAAGGCGGCTAAATATTTCTCATATTTAAATGTATTAAACAGACTAAGTAATAAAAGTACAAAAGCTGTCATGGGTGGTGCCATTTCATAAATTAAACATTTGTACCTTACAGGAGCTTAAAGGGCACCTATTTGTCCTCTTTTACAAGATGTAAGATAAGACTTTGGTGTCTCCAGAATGTGTCTGTGAAGTTTCAGCTCAAAATACCCATCAGATTATTTATTATGTAATGTAGAATCGGGTCGTTTTGGTGTCTAGTGTCGGGCCGTTTTGGTGTTGGGCTGCAAATGAGCTGCCTCTCCCTCGCACCACCCTTTCTGAAAAATCACTGGGATTTGGATCCTATTTTAACGTCAGTTAATTTTTAAAAAGAGACTTGTTGTGTTTATTACTCCAATATGGCAGTGGACACTTACACACAGCTCTGTCCAAACAGCTAACAAAAGTTGATTTTCATCATAGGGGCCCTTTAAAGAAACATTTTTTCTACCTGTAGGGTATACTTTTGTACCTTTAAGGTATTATAAATTACACATTTGTACTTTTTAAAGTATAAATATGTACCTTTATGGCACAAATGTGGACCTAATAGGTATAAAAGTTTACCTTCTGCCCCAGTGAAACGTTTTACCTTTATGAGTGAAGGTGCTATGAAGATAATGATGAATCATTATTTTTAAAAATAATAATAATCAGGGCTTGACATTAACACCTGTTAACCTGGCAAATGCAGGTAGATTTCAACTGTGACAGTCAAACCCATTAGCCACTTTAGCTGGTTAAAATCAAATTAGGGCCAATAAAATAAACAAAATGACAATAAATAATGTTTGCGTGAGTAAAGAAAGCAGGTAGTCTTCTGCCTATATACCAAATGAAAGGGTGTTCTCGTGGGGTGAGACACAGGCGTCACTTACTCACTGATGAGAGCTTCAGTGCCACGTGCACAGCTAATGTGAAGCGCGCCAGTGTTTAAAAGTTTTTAAAAGAAACGGTTCTATGCGTGAAGCATCTGCGATCTTTCTCATTAAAATAGACTGGACAAAGTGCGACGCTCGTGCATCCACAGTCCTGTTGCTCTCAAGAGCTCAAGATTTTTTTAATGTCTTTTTTAAGCAGCAGTAGTTGCTTTAGCTTTACCCATAAGCATTATTTGAAGAGATGGGCCGAATGTTAACTGTGTGCATGTGATCATCCTTTCATTATCATACACGGTATGTTTTTCACATGCTATTGCTTACAGTTATTTTGGGTAACAACAAAATTGTGGCTAGCAATGTTGGGAAACTACTAGCCACAGTGGCTGGTGATGAAAAAAGTTTATTTCATGCCCTGATAAAAATGGTTATGATTTTCAATTTTCCCAGTACTGGGTTGCAGCTGGAAGGGCATTTGCTGTATAAAAAATACTGGATAAGTTGGCATTTCATTCCACTGTGGCGACCCTTGATGAATAAAGGAACTAAGACGAAGCAAAATGAATGAATGAATATCAATATTATCATTATTTATTTTAAATAAATCTTAAAAACCGGTGTCACGGTGGCGCAGTGGGTAGCACGATTGTCTCACAGCAAGAACTTTGCTGGTTCGAGCCTCGGCTGGGTCAGTTGGCGTTTCTGTGTGGAGTTTGCATGTTCTCCCCGTGTTGGTGTGGGTTTCCAAAGACGTGGTAAAGGTGAACTGGGTAAGCTAATTTGTCCACAGTGTATGTGTGTGAATGAGTGTGTATGGATGTTTCCCAGTGATGGATTGCAGCTGGAAGACCATCCGCTTCGTAAAACATATTCTGGATAAGTTGGCGGTTCATTCCGCTGTGACGACCCCAGATTAATAAAGGGACTAAGCTGAAAAGAAAATGAATGAATGAAAAAACTTGAGATATTTTGTAAAACATATTGCAGACACAACCAAACATTTGGTTTCAATAGATTTAATTCCAAAACCTAATCCTTTTATAATCTCTGCGCTCTAATGCTAGGTGATCATTTGTCTCGTTTGTGTTGATATTTGATCTTTTAAATGGAATTTGTGAAAGAAACATCTGCGCTAAAGATGACACCTGAAGTAAACAGAATGGAAAAAGAGCAATCCACTTATTTAAACTCCATCAGATGATCTGAAACACAAGTATTGCTCTTTACAGCTGTTGTGCAATTAGTGTTACTTTAATGGTTTTATAAGTGGACATAAGGTCCTCTCCTCCACCTCTTTCTGTGCGGGATGAAAAATGCTTTGATCAGCTAGAGAGGGACGGCTACGTTTATGTGATAGAGTGCAGGAAAAGGAGTGTTTGTGTGTAAAGGGTCTTCAGATGTGTGTGTGTGTGTGTGTGTGAGGGTGAAAAGTTGCAAAGGATCAATCACGCTCATTGACAGTTGTTGTCCAGGATGAAGGCTCACCCGGGGATCCCCCAGAGACTCATACAGTGGTCCATCATGCTGCTGGCAGAAGGGGCTGATGGGATGCGCTGACCTGCCCATCTGTCGGGACATAGACATGACACGTATGGCTGCACACCCACACTTACTGCTATAGTGAATACCAAAAAAAAAAAAATCACTTCAAAACATTGTATAATACCATTTATTAATTTATTCATTCGTTAGTTAGCATTTTTAGCATTTAGCATTTTGTTTGAAATATAAGGTAAATCAAATATGATGACAAACCTTAATTTGGGCTTGAAATTGGACAGCTAATGGTTGAAATGATATTTCAACAACAACAAAAAAGAGAAATGTCTTCTTGAGATTTTAATGGGATTTTTTCCTCAGAGAAACAATGTTGTAAACATGGTTTAGCATCTTGCATGATTTAACATGGTGCTTAAGTGTCTCTAGCATGTTTCGCATATTGTTAGCGTGCTTCTAAAGTTTATAGCATTTTTAAAATGTTTTCATTACAATTTAGCATACTGCTATATTTCTAAACACTTTTGATATTAGCTTTGTAGCATTGTTTAGCAGGTTGCTAATGCTACTAGTATTTTAACTTATTTGACAAACCAGTGATAAATTAAGCATAGCAGGTTTTAATCAAGGTTAAGCAATGTTTTAATTTGACAAACCAGTGGTAAATTGGGCATAGCAGGTTTTAATCGAGATTGGCTGGACATCCACACTTACTGCTATACTGAATACAAAAGACCATCACTTCAGAACATCATACAGGTCTAAACCATTTGTTCATTCATTAGGATGTATGTTTTTAGCATTTCATTTGAAATATAAGGTAAATCAATTATGATGACAAGCCTTAATTTGGGCTTGAAATTTGACAACTATGGATGAAGCAAAAATTGACTAGCAAATTACAAATAACTCCTTGAGATTTCAACCCACATGTTCCCGTGGTCGTGTGGATTTCCTTGATGAGCATGACATGTGGTGTAAGTGAATTGGGTAGGCTAAAATGTCCGAAGTGTATGAGTGTGAATGAGTGTGTATGAATGTTTCCCAGAGCTGGGTTGCAGCTGGAAGGGCATCTGCTGTGTAAAACATATGCTGGATAAGTTGGCGGTTCATTTCGCTGTGGCGACCCCAAATTTATAAAGGGACTAAGTCGAAAAGAAAATGAATGGATGAATGAGATTTCAATGTCTTTTTTTATTTCTCAGAGAAATGTTAGTACAATGTTGTTAAGATGGTTTAGCGTTTTGCATGATTTAGCATGTTACTTTAGTGTCCCCATGATTCAGCATATTGTTAGCATGCTTCTAATGTTTATACAGTAGCATTTTAAAATGTACAATTTGGCGTACTCCTGCTGTTTCTAAAGACTTTTGATAATAGCTTTGTAGCATTCTTTAGCCAGTTGCTAATGCTACTAGCATTTTAGCTGTTTTAATCTGACAAACCAGTGGTAAATTGGGCATATAGCATGGTTTTAATTGAGGTTAAGCATTTTTTAGTTGGTCTTAGCTGGTGATAGCTAAAACCAACTAAACATTAGCTTGACAATCTTAGACCAGCAAACTAGCTTAGGGTGGTTTTAGCTCAAAGCTTGCTTGCTGGTATTGACTAATTTAAGCTGAAAACACGGTGGCTCAGTGGTTAGCACTGCCGCCTTACTGCAAGAATGTCACTGGTTTGAGTCCCAGCTGGGAATGTTGGCATTTCTGTGTGAAGTTTCCATGTTCTCCCCATGTTCACGTGGGTTTCCTCCGGGTGCTCCGGTTTCCCCCACAGCCCAAAGACATGCAATATAGGTGAACTGGATGAACTAAATTGGCCATGGTGTGAGAGGGTATGGGTGTTTCCCTGTACTCGGTTGCGACTGGAAGGGTATCCGCTGCATAAAACATGTGCCGGAATAGTTGGCGGTTCATTCCGCTTTGCTGACCCCTGACAAATAAGGGACTAGCCGATTAATGAATTAATGAATGTATTACTTTTTTTTTATGGTGAACCAAAGTCTAAATTCAAATTTGAGGGACAAACCATTTAGATCCAATCTCTCTCTCTCTCTCTCTCTCTCTCTCTCTCTCTCTCTCTAATTCAGAATATAAATTTAGCTAACTTAATATATTATACATCTATTGTGGTCAGAATCTCTGTACATGTTTTTCTATAATATTTTTGGAGGGATTTTATCAGACTGAGAGTAAATCTAAACATACAGCCTGGGCAAGATGCTATAAATCAGTACTTTGATTTGTGTGTAAACCCCTGCAGACAAAATATATTAGCCTTACGTCTAATCCTTTAGATACATCTAAAACATTTAAAAACAACATAAGGAGTGCTTTGAGCAGACCCATCCAATCCAGAAATGGGGTGATTTATCTGTGTGCTTATTTTTTTTTTAAAGCCATAAATCCAATGTTGTTTAGAACAAAGAAAGATTTACTGTCTTTGTGAGGACTGTTTTTGTATAGCGCTTACTCAGCACCTGCTCATTGTTTCTTCATTTAACACTCTGCTGTATGGATATTCATTAGAGGCAATTAATTGATATTGATAGTGGATGCAGCCAGCAAGCCGTCCGGATTGTGATTTATTGGTACTTATTAGAGAGCATTGATCAGTATTGAGTTGAGATCTGGTGGAACCATGTACTGTAGAGATGATTGATCATGGTAGCTGCTCTCTATAGCGGCCTGGGAGTCATTAGCACTGCAATAATAATTTGCTTTCAATGAGTGTCTGTCTGAATCAAGACTTTTTTTTTCAGCCAATCAAAGAATTGTTAAATTAGTGTTTTATTTACTGTTTTTCTTGCTCAGTTATTGATAAACATCAGCTGTGCTCTTGAAGATGATGATAAAGATGAAGATAGAAGCGACAAATGCCTATTCAAACCTATGTTGTTGTAAGTTCTAAATGGTTGGCAGATTGTTACTGTAAAATGTTCTTCTACTGTTGCTAGGGTATTGTGAGTGGTTTCCAGGGCCTTTGTAATGCTGTGAAAGTATAAAAACCTGTACAGTCCCTTTGTGTGGTTTCCAGAGTGTTGTTGTGTGGTTGCTAAAATGTTCCTGTATGGTTGCTAGGGTGGCCTGAATGGTTTCCAGGGCATTGCTATGGGGTTATGAATGGATTTTTATACAGTTGGTTGTAAAAGTGTCTGTTTGTTTGCTGTCCAGAATGTTGCCATGTGGTTGCTAAAAGTTCTATGGTGTTTTGAGTGGTTTACATGGTGTTTCTAAGTGGGTCTTAGTGTTCCTATAGGATTCCTAGAGTGTTTTGAGTGGTTTACTTGGTGTTTCTATGTGGGTGTTAGTGTTCCTATAGGATTTCTAGAGTGTTTTGAGTGGTTTACATGGTGTTTCTATGTGGGTGTTAGTGTTCCTATAGGATTTCTAGAGTGTTTTGAGTGGTGTTTAAGGTGTTGCTATGTGGGTCTAAGTGTTCCTATAGGATTTCTAGAGTGTTTTGAGGGGTGTTTAAGGTGTTGCTATGTGGGTCTTAGTGTTCCTATAGGATTTCCAGAGTGTTTTGACCAGTTTTCAGTGTGTTGCTCTGTGGGTGTTAGTGTTCTTAAAGGATTGCTCGTGTGTTTTGAACAGTTTTCAGGGTGTTGTGGGTGTTAGTGTTTCTAAATAGTCACATGAGTGTTCTGATGGATTGCTAATATATTTTGAGCACTTTTCAGGGTGTTGCTATGTGGGAGTCAGTGTTCCTGTAGGATTTCTCTTGTGTTTTGGGCAGTTTTCAGGGTGTTGCTATGTGGGACTCAGTGTTTTAGGATTGTTAGAGTGT